>VDFB02130043.1:0-10486 GCA_007258455.2 Sequoia sempervirens | reverse complement strand
AAATTGTTGTCTTTAGCACTTTGGGACTCTAGAAACTATGGGCAACGAAGCTAACTTTTCACAAACTTGGCTCAGTGACCATCTTGCATTTGAGAGACATTTTGATCGGAGGTCGGTCTATGAGCCTTGTTCTATGATATTACAAAAAGGTATTGTGGACCTATATTAAGCTACCACTCTCAATATCATACAAATTGATCCCTAGCATCAATAGACTCTGTATATCAAGCTACCACAATTTTGTTGATGTTAGCAGCTTCGTCGATCTCTTCTAGCCATTCCAGCACATGACAAAGCTTGGAAAAGAGAGAAGGAAGTCCGCTAGCAAAGAGGAGAGTAGAGTCCGCTTCAAGAGTAAAACATGGCACTTGCTAAGACTAAGCCCGCCCAGCCATACAAAAGTGGCATACAATATAGCCAAGTCCGCTCCAAGGAAATAATCAATGGCTTGGTATAAAGCAAAGTCCGCTAGCAATACATAAAGGAAAGTCCGCCCTTGTTTCTTGGCACAAACACTCAGCAAAGCCCGCCCATGTTAAGAAAGGGATGTGTCAAACATGATTGAAGTCCACCACATGTCTTGGCCATGAAACTTGACAAGGTCCACACTTACCAAAGAGTGACATGGCATAAAAGATGGAATCTTGCCAAATCCGCTTCAAGAGGATAATGAGTGTCCACACTTAGAAGAATATGAATATGGAAAGTGAATGAGTGAAGTCCGCTCAACATGTTAAGTCTGAAATGGCAAGAGAAAAGAGGAAGTCTGCCAGCCTTAAAGTGAAATTGAGCTCGCCCCTCATTTGTAAAGGGTGGAGACAGTGTATAGAATTGTTGTGATAGACTATTTCTGATAATAAAATCTCTTATGCATGATTTGATTTGAACCACTTTTATTGTCAAATAGTGTGCATGGTTGCATAACTTCTTCCACCATAGATTGGAGATAGATTAGAATTAGATTACACTTGGAATAAAATTTTCTTTGAAAGTTTGTTAGATGAATGCAAGATTTGATAAGCATTGATTTATGGTGGAACTTTTTCTCATACTTTCTTTGAACGGATGATTTCCGTTCAATGCGTAAAGTTAGCCTGAGCTTACTCTGTGGATTCTTAACTTCTGTTTGGATAAATATTGTTCTATTGGAAGGTAGTTATTCATGATATGAAAACCATAAGCACATTTCCTTGAAGATTGCAATGGCTTTGCGTAGTTGGCACGATTCCTGTGTGGCGAAACAAAGTTTGGTTTCATTTCACCAAGTCAATACCGTCTCTTGAATTCTTAGGAAGTAGATTAGAACTTTTGACCCCTTGTCTCCTTTTTCAGTTTGTTTGATCTGCAACCCAAATAAAAGAGCTTCATTGTCCAGACCTTCATTGTGAATTGAAAAATTCCAGCGTAATTCCCCTTGTGATTACTAGCAAATCACAACGCCATTGAGCTTACCACACATCAAGACCTGACATAAGAAACCTTGGAATCGCCATATGATCTTCTCGCAATCTTAGCATACAGGGTGGTTTTTCAAGAGATGATAGGGTGTCTCTGGGAATTTTTATTCTGATGTACGAGTGTGTCATAAAACACGCATCAACAGGTTAAAGATAAGGATTTGACAATGCTTGCCCTCAACGGTTTTCCATTGTCTTAGGAGTCCTATATTCAAGGAATTAGTGCAAGGTCCAAACTCCTGAAGTTCGATCGTTTGAGGGCCGATTGCATTCATTATGCATCAAGATTGATGGTTAGAGGTGTTGGCCAAAATTCTACTAATGAAGAGATTCATGTTCTTGTCGCCCAACCTTCGAAGAAGAAAGGAAGAAGTGGAAAAAAGGGATTCTTCAAGAGGAATCGAGACAAAGGAAATGATGGTGCTCCCCCTTCCAAGAAGAAGTGAGACTTTTCCAAGATTCAATGCTTTAGGTGTGATAAGTTTGGTCACTTTTCCAAACATTGTTCAGATAGACCTAAGCATCAAGCCTCCGTTGCAGATGTAGATGATGTTTCTCCATAGAAGAATGAATATTTTTTTTGCTCAGCATTGTCAAGCAATGTACTCACTGACACCAACACTTGGCTGATTGACAGTGGTTTTCTCAAAAAGAGGGAGTTGATAATGAAGAAACATTTTCTCCTATTTCTCGTTACACTTCTGTCAGAACTACCATTGCCCTTGCTGCATCAAGAGGATGGAAGATTCATCAAATGGACGGAAGATAACTTCTTTTCTCAATGGCGGATTGAGTGGCTATTATTATTAGTTTACGCCGAAACCCGATGGTTTTGAGGTTCATGGGAAGGAGTCACATGTAAGTTGAAGAAGGCCTTGTATGGTCTTAAGCAGGCTCCTCGTACATGGTACGAAAGGATTGATCTGCGACTGTCTAGTTTGGGCTTCTTTGAAGAATGATGTTGATTCAAATCTCTACTCTAAGGTAATCAATGGTGATGCATTAATATTGGTACCTAATTCATGCTCTAGGTCGCATATATATATTATTTTACATGTTTTCTCCATTGTTCTTACCTACACCGCAAGTAAATGGTTGCATAGTGTGGAATGAGGGCGCAGCTCAGAATTGAAATCTTTCATCTATCAACATCTAGTTGCTACTTATGCAATGTGAAGTAATGCCTTGAGCTCTTGAAAAGATGTACAATGCAATGTAATCAATAATATGAATAAATTTTTAATTATTAGCCATGTAATGCGAAGTAATTGCATAACTGCTTAGGTCTTTGTACAAACTATATTGTAATTGGAATTTTTTCATCTATCAGTATATTGTTGTTACTTATGCAATTTGAAATAATGATTTGAGTTTGAAAGATGTGCAATGCAATGTAATCAGCAATATGAATATAAACTACATAATATAACCATACTTTTTTATGCTATTGTACATTGATATTTAACCATTGCCCACTTGATTAAATTTTCAAAGATTTTAATCATGCACATGAGAAATAAATTAAATTTCGATTGTCAACTTCTATATATCAAATTATCCTATCAATCAAGTGTATGTCCATATACAAAAATGGCATCAACGACAACTCAAACAAAATTTTACAATATGTGGCATATGCCATCTCGGTAACTATTCAATATTTACATGCCAAAATGTCCATCTCATTCTAAACTACTGGTGGATCATCAAAATGGAGCCCCTTTGAAGCACTCGTTGCCTCTGAAGGTAGCTGCACAAGAAAAAGTCAAACCACAATTGAGATTAGTTATACTATATAATTTAAAATTGAATAATTAACATCAAAATCAATATACATTAAATTATAATTGAACTCTAAAATTGTAATCTTGATTACCTGAAATATCCGCCTCTTCAAAGGGTCAGGAGTCCTAGAATATGCCCTCTCAAAGAACCACTAAACCATCTTTTGTAATTTCAATCTATATAGGTGAACAAAACATAAAAGTGATCCAAGAAGTATACAATTGTCGCTAATAGGAACATATAAATACCTCAAACACAAAAAATAAAATGAACACATACTTTAGGTTGATCTTTTCTTTATTCTCTTTAGGTGTTTCGGACATCTCCTCCTTGAGGTGCTTCAACATCAATCCCAAATACGCATCGCCGAAAGCAGGGTAATTTGGTCAACAAGTGATGTATATAGCCTATACCGCACATAAAAATGACAAGTACATATGAAACTACCAATCTGTGTCGATGTATGTATAATCAATATAAGATCTTAAAATTCTTAATTCAATCAAATTTGAGTTCAATTACCTTCCCCTTATCCAACATTGCACTTCCATAATCTGGACAAGGCTACACCTCGCTCGCACTAGGTATTTCCTACAAGAGGAAAATAAGATAAACATATAAGTTATATAATTTCATTTATGACAATTCAAATGACAAGCAAGTATATAATAAAAAAATGTAGACGAGTGAGTGCGAAAATATATATCGGGTGGTGCATGTCGAGGCTAAAATGAAATGGCCCTCGTGGTGCTATCCGGCCACTTGTGTCGAAATTTCTCCTCCTCGACATCAACTATTAAATAGACCATGTAAATAAATATTAGTACATTATACTATCTCAAGTATTAATATTCATTTAAAAACAAATGCAAGTTATGAATTTACAACTTAAATCTTACCTGTGTCACTATTCCAATGTCCCCTCTCTAGCAGGAGAGGACTCTGTAGGGTGCGCTCCACTCGTCCGGGATCTATAATGTCCACATCATGGAAGTCATAATCTAAGTGTCTAGGGGATGCTCGGCAGGCTCTACAAGAGGACCCAAGCATATTTAGCAGCACATGGAGCAAGTATGTGGTACACAAATATGTGGACCTGATGAGGATGATGCAGCAGCACTCAAGCCATCACCAACATCACCAGAATGTGGCTGAGCTACTATAGAAGCATGTGAAACCAAAAGACCACTCAAAGAGTGAATAGCGTGGATAGTTTGTGTGGTTGCATCCTGCATAATATCTGGATGGTATACTGGAGGTAAGCAGGAAGGGAGGAGGGGGAACATGTATGGGTATTACCTTAACTCCATTCTTGGTCTATCCTGGGGCATACCTCCACCAACGCCCTGGAAGGGTTTAATGTCAAAGTAATTAACATGATGCCCTAACACAAACTCAGCATATAATTTTTTTATAAAGTAAAATGGTACATCCAAATTGTTGTTCGGTGGTTTCAAAAAAACCATACACCAACGATCCCAAAAGTTTTCTACAATGTCTCTATGAGTGCACCATTTTATAGAAAGTTTTGGTTTATTAAAATTAACCGGCAAACTAGTGCGGGGGTTAACAAATAAAGAGGCTATTTGGGCTTTGGTTATTCTGAGATCTTTCACATCATCATAGGACAATCCACATGCATAATATTCTCTCATGTCTTCTCGCCACGAATGAAAGGCATTATGTTGTGAGGAGAGGGTTTCTATGTTTTTAATTATTTCTTTCATTGTGTTTGACATCTTAGATAATCGAGGGACTCTCGTATAAACTTCAGAAATGCCCCTTAATTGTTGCAATTTTTCATAAATTAATTCTTCAATTGATGGCTGTGGAGGTGGTGGAGTGTTTGGCATTTGTGCATTTTCATTGTCAGCAGCCATAATGCCTGATTAAAGTTAAAAACAAATTAATCTAATTAAAATTAGACAATATAAATGAAAATATTATAAAAATACCCTAGTTTTAAAAAAAAATCCAACAAAACCCTAGTTTTTAACAAAAATCTATAAAATTCTCTAATTTTTAATCCAAATACATAAAAACACTATTTTTAAATCAAAATCCATTACAAACATTCAATTTTCATCAAAATCCATACTAAACTCAAATTTTTCATAAAAAATCTATCAAAAACCCTATTTTGAAAAAAAATCTATAAAAAATTAACTAAAATTACACAAATCTAATTGAAAATTTGATTAGAGCAAAGAAAAACCAAGAATATAACCTTTTGAAGATGGATTTGGGCGAAATCGGATATCTGATTTGCGGAATGAAGTTTTCACTATGTGCCCGTGGTTAAACAAATGTGAAATGAGTTTTAATCAGGCTGAAATGAAATATATATGTGTGTCACAAATCGGATATCTGATTTGGATTGGATATCCGATCCAAATCAGATATCCGATATGGAAATCTAGGTTTGGGCTTTGTTTCGGTAGTGTGTACTGACACCCAAGCCACATAAAGTCAACTTGGCATTTTCGCGTTTTTGAGTCGATGAAACATGTAATTTTTTCTCCATTGCCACTTTTTGGCATACCATGATCCTGTACATACCCACCAACTTAACACCATTGCAATACAAAGCTTCCAATAATTGTTTACCAATATTCAACTCATAAAAACACAATAACACATAAAGATAGAAAACACTTTAATAGAAATTTGAGTAGCAAAATATGCATTACCAATTCTACCCAAAATAGCAGGATTGATTTGAATTGGGGAATAAGGGAGAAACATCAGTAGAAGAGGAAAAAGTAGAGAAAGGAGGAGGTAACTAGAGGAGTAGAAGGAAAAAGCCAAGTGATACTGTAGAGAAGAAAATCTCTAGGCCAAGCTTTGAGGTAAATCGAACTCATATAATTATCTTTTCATTTTGAAAGAAGTCTTTTCTTTTACATTATGTGCATTTATCGTGCATGTTCAATATGTGTTATTATCGATTTGATGTGAGCCCTAGGGGTTGAGCTTATGAAGCTTTGCAAATATTTGATGTTGTCAACTGTCTGTGAGACCAAGGGGTCAGGCTTATAAAGCTTCGTATGCTTGTAACTATTAATCGAACCCATGTTGGGTCGAAATTCATTTCCACAATGCGTCACTTGTGTGCATGAAGTTTATCTTTCATGGTTTGGGCCTATCGACCGACCCACATGCTTCTCCTTTTTAGTTATGTTTGATTTGTATGTATTGTGTATACATCGCCTTAGGCGATGAGCCAAAGGCCAATTCTCTATGTAATCTTTAAATGAATTTCACTATTTTTTTAAGCCCATTGTATGAATCAAAGGGTGGCGAAGGCTACCTATGAGGCAGAGGCTGAGCGTTCTTAGCTGCTCTTAAAGTTGGGGGCCTCATCACCCACTATCGTGTGGTAGAAAGTTCAAACGATAGATGTTGTTTTTGTGCCCTCGGTGAAACCTGTGCAGGTTTGTATAGGTTGCAACATTTGAAAATCCATTGTTGAAACTTGGGCCTAGCATATGAAAATAGATATATATATATATATATATACATATGTAAATGCATACACATTTGAAATGTAGTCGAGTGAGCTTTGTCTCACTTAAAATATTTGTTAATTATTTCTGTTACACATGAGTCAAAAGTATCGATTGCATATGTTATTTTATTCATTATAAATACTGTATTGGGTAAAACCCATGGCTTGAATGAAATTGGCCCAAGATGAAAAACCAGAGGCATACGATATCATGTTATCAAGAGTTGATAACATGTGTATCATATCCTCTGGAAGAGTTGGATCAATAGGCAGGGCTACTTTCACTTTCTGCAATTATTTTGAACATGAAAAATAAATATGTTTTCTCAGATTGGTAACAGATCGGAAACTCTTGTATTTTGTTAAGGGGTGATGTTTCCTATTTAGATTCATTGTCCCTCTTTTAAATGAATCCATGACTGTGAAAGAAATTGATGTTTCAATGTATTTGAGACAGGAAATAGATGATATTGACATTTGAATGAAACATCTGAATGAATTAATGTTATATTTTTTTTTCTTGAATATGAAAGTATACTTGTGTGAAAGAGATTCTTCTTTTCATTTTAATATCAGAATGTATACGCATATTCATAAAATATTCATTTCTAGGCATATATATGATAATGCATAAATATTCCTTTATACATGCTCACATACATGCGGTATACCTTCTGATTCATCTTGATTTACTTTACTTATTGAGCTAGTGGTGTAGGAGCACCTAGGGGTCCAAGGGACCTAATATGTTTGGTGAGTTTTTGTTTCTTGGTTTTGGTGGTGGAATAAGGTCCTAAGGACCATTTCAAATGTTTTGTAATAAGTCTTTTAGGTTTTGGTTGAATTTTTGGCCTTGGTGACGAACTCCTTTGTATAAACAAGGTCTCCATCCTCCTTTTGTAAGTCTAGTGCACCTTGGAAAATTAAGAAAGAAAGATGCCTTGTTGTATCTAGACACCTGAGGGGAGTCACCTTGTTCATTTGAGTGGGTTTTAAATGCCTTTGACACATTTTGAAGGATCTTGATAGTCGAGTTGGAGTGAATTGTCTAAATTGCCTTAATTAAGCATTTAAGTGGCAAAATGAGGTTTTTTGTGTTTCCAACGGCCAACTAATTAAAATTTCAGTTGGAGGACATTGGAGGGATTTTTTAAGACTTCAAATATGCCTCTCTTGGTCGGGGCAAGGTTGTTGATGGAGAAAATAAGGCATTCAATAAAGAGTTTGCTGTTTTTTCTTAATTTTCTGTGTAAAGTTTGATGTTCCCGTGCTTGGTACGGCCTGTAGACTTAGTTGTATGTTGCAAGCCCATAATGGTTGGAAATATGATTGAGTAATATTTCTTTTGGCGCTAGAGTGGTGAGTTTTCATTGAGTATTAAGGGAGATATCTTAATTTTACTCTCAGGTGATCTGAAAACCCTTAAAATAAGGGTTTTGGGTAAAAAAAGTGGATTTCTTCCATTCGCGCATTGTAAAACTGCTAAATCTCGGTGGGATGGAAGATATGAGGGTTTATTATCATATTCTCATGGCTTTGGAGAATGGCAGGATTGGTATTGGAAGTTGTGTGTGGTCTTTGGCTTGACATCTCTATGTGGCAAGCCTAATTGATAAGCAAAAAGGCTGAGTTTTTGCTTGTATTTGAGAAATCTATTTAAAGGGAACTTAGGGATGATGTTGAAAGATGTAATTAACCTATAGGAGTCTGAATTTTGGCTTTGGGGTGCAGGGGAGAGCCTAGATAATCAAGACCCAGGTGTAGGTTTTTAAATTAGGCCTCTTGGGCAGCGCTAGGATGGGCCATGGTGGATTTTGCATAGATAGTCAAGCAAAATGGTTTTGAGGCTTTGTAGGAGTCTATTTTGGGAGTCCAAATTTATTGGTTTGGTGTCATAACAGTCCTCCATGTAGAATTTAAATTGACTGTCCTACCAGGTGAAGTTAAAAGCCTTAAATGTAAGAGAGGCCTAAGTCATTGGAATGAAGAGTAATTGTTGTTCCCTAGGTGCAAGGCAGGTTGTTGAACCTTGATTTGGTTTGTGTAAACATGTTTCAAGTGTTTCTAAATCTCTTGGGTGGTCTGAGTTTATAACCCTAGGTGTGAGGGGTTTTTTCCTTGAAGGAATAGTGGAGTTTAGGACTCCTCATAAGAGTATTTGAGAAAAGCATTGAGTGGAGTGATTTTGCCACTTGTGATTGTGAGTTTTCCTTCCCTGCCACTCTACATCAGCAAGATATGAATGCTATGCAAATGGAATCAAATTGTAGTTCTGGAATAGTATTGAGTTACAAACACATTTGATAATTAGATGAATAGATATACCATGAGTGGTTGAATATTGTTAACTTTTGTTGAATGGAATGATACATGAATTCTTGGTAGACTGTAGAATTTTTCTAATAGATGGTCTAAAGGAAGGAATACCCCTTGATATGATAAACTTTATTTTTGGGAATGGGTGCCAGAGAGAGTAGATTTGCTTTCCCAAATCTAACCAAAGCTATATTTCATACGAAACGAGCTTGGCCAAGCTTTGTAGTCATTTGTTATATATTGTGAATAGAATAGACAGTGTTATTTACCCTCTCTTTGTTTTATTGAATTCACCTAACATGGAACTTGCATATTCTAACAAAATAGATAGAAATGCATGTAATTAGGTGCGCAAAAAATTCTACCTTACAAACTATATCTCTTGCTAAGTGTTTTGTGTAGGGTTGGGTTTTCTTCCACTGATTGAAGAATTTGGGGAATCATTGCTTCGTGGTTGGGTGGAAAAGCACCTTAATCACATTCTTGTCCACCAGTGGAGGCGAGTTGTCATGAAGGAATCATATCAGAATTCTACTATTGTATTGTATCATTGATGTAAAAGAAACAAATGATGTATTTTTATGAATGCTATGTAATCTAATTTGACTCAAGGCGTTGAATGCCTAGTCAAACATGTATGTAACTATTGACATATGGAAGTGGTGCAAGGGCATTAGGAGCCTCATAAGCATATTTTTTTTATTTTTTGGTTTTAGGTTTGTCAGAGTGTTTTGGAGTTTCATAAGGTCATGTATGATCATTTGGAATCATATGGATTCATTTTGGAGTGATTAATTGGGTTTTATCAATGAATGCCTTGTTTGCCCTATTTCATACAAAACAACCAAACTTCATTTTAACATATGTTTAGTAAGGGCCAAAAGGGTATCCAAAATAGTTTTCACATTCCTTTTAACAATTACCTGAAGGAAATTATGACCAAAACAGTTTGAATTGCTGCCCCACCTTTTGGGTTTGAGAACTCATTGTCTAGGATGAACAAAATGCATAATTGCAGCCTTAAGTTTTGAAGTCTTGTTTGAAGGTGATAGAAAAGTTGTTTGAGGTTCTTCCCTTTCTGCCCTTTCTCTGCATCAAGAAGTGAATAAAATTGTTTATTTCAAATTTAATTGATTTATGACATGAAATTTCTTAATGGAATTAGCTATGGAATTGTGTCATTTCAATTGATATTCATGATGTCAATATTTATTTATTTTTGAGTTAAATCTAGTTGGTCTATTACAATAAGTCACCACAACTTCAATGCCCTGATTGTATTAATTTCAAAATGTCTTGCTGCAAAAATTCTTGTTCAACTCGTTACACTTGAGAGAAGATTGTCTTTTTATAGAGAAGGCTTAAAAGAATCAATGGTGGAGATTATCTCAACACCAATGGAGAAGATTAAATTTGCATT
>VDFB02130042.1:0-16009 GCA_007258455.2 Sequoia sempervirens | reverse complement strand
CACAAAGTTTTAGTATTCAACGAAAATATTAGGCTAATATATGATTCATTGCACAAATCATAAAAAAATGTCAAATATTTTCTCATCTACTTAGAAAACATACCGACTTCTTTTGGGATGATTCCTATGAACAAGGTTTTGATAGCATTAAAAGTATCTTTCCAACCCATTGATGCTTATGACACTTAAACTTGATTGAAACCAATAATCATATATATTTCTACCACCAAACATGCCTCGGGGGAAATTTTTGCACAATATGATGAATGGGGTGAGGAATTTTCCATATACTATCTTAGTAGAACTTTGGTTAGCCATGAACATTAGTACACACCCATTGGAAGAGCTTTTCTAGCTATGGTATTTGATTTTTAGAAACTTAGACACTATATTATCTCAATTATACCAACCTCATTGCAAATATTGGCCCTCTAAAATATATTTCCAAAATAATATGGAGAAGTTGTATGAAAAAATAGGTGATTCTCCTCAGAAAATTTGAAATTATTTTTTTTGATAAAAAATCTATAAAAGGATGTCATTGTTGACCAACTATTAGTAGCACCTTTAGAAGATACAAAGTCCTTACATAATTTCTACATGATTTCCTTCTCCACATTTATGAATCAAAAGAATGGACACTATATTTTGATGGCTCTTACACCATTCATGGATCACAACATGACTCTTTCTTGTAACACCTTAGATAGATCTTATCCTTTGATCTTCTATAATTACCTTTCTATGTACCAATAATATAACAGAGTATGAGACCCTAATTCAATGGAACTTCTAGTATCTTTTAATCTTCATAGATTCAAAATTAATCCACAAGTAGGTCACATATGAAGTTATTGTACCAAGGATGAGAAGTTGTTCCCCTATAAGCATATGATAGATAGTTTTAAGTATTATTTCACTCAAAAATAGCTCAAGCATGTTATTTGCATTAAAAAACTCTTTCTAATGCAATGAATACTGTTGGTTCTCTAATTCATATCTCTCCTATTGTAGGTGAAGAACATTTTTTAGTTGAACACTTGTTAATAATTTCATATTAATTTATTTTCATTGATATGGTATATGATGTGGTTGGTTCCACTTCCCCTTGGCATCATGATATCCATGTCTACCTAGGTAACCAAACTATCCCACCCAACTTATCTAATAACCAAAAATGTATATTTATCTAATGTTCTACCTATTTCACCATCCTTTATTGTACCCTCTATCATGTGGGTTACAATGGTACACTACTATGATATCTTAACTTGGATGAAGCTAATTCAATAGTTCAAAATTTTAAAATTGTATTTGTGGGACTCATATTAATAGTATAAAACTTGTAAAGAAGTTTCTCATAACTACATACTATTGCACAACCATGAATCATGACACTTGTCAATATGTAAAAAATACCTTTCTTATTAGAAGCACACAAAACTAATTCACACAACTTCATAATTTTTGCATCCCATAAAAAGTACTTGGACTTTTTCTAGATAGGGATTTGACCTCATCAGAAAGATAAATCCCCTTCATTTGATGGGCATAAACACATTATTACTACAAAAAAATACTTGACTAAGTGGGTAGATGCCATTCCTCTCACTTATGTGATTAACAAGAAAATTCCAAAATTTATCCTCAACCATATTATCTATTAATATGGTATTTATAGTCCTATCATTACTGATAATGGTTGATACTTTAAGAAAAAAATTAAGTAAAAACCATTAGTAATAAATTTTATATCAAGCACAAATGGTCCACTCTTTAATACCCTTAGGGAAATACTCAAGCTATGGCATCACATAAAAGCCTTATCAAAATCCTCAAGAAAATCATCATTGACATTGGCCATGATTGATATTTACAAATCCACCTCACCCTTTGGGCATATCATAGTAATATACATACACCCACAAGAGCTACTTCATGCTTATTATTCTATATTACCAAATTTATCTTGTCAATTGAGGTTGAACTTCCCTCCTTGCATGTACCATTACAACATCTCATTGATGAGGAGAAATATTTAAATACAAACCTACATGAATTAAAACTCTTGGATAAAAATCACCTTGTAGCTCTAGATTAGATGACTATCTACTAGAGTCATCATCAACATAGCTACCAAAAACATCTCCATAGTAGAGAGTTCAAAATTGGTGACTTGGTCCTTATGGAAATTTAGAAAAACACAAATTATGATAGCGAAAAGAAAGGAAATTTTGAGCCTGATTGGCTGCCCTACACCATTGTTGCAAAATATGGCTTATGATCATATAGGATACCTATACCCTAGGGCTAGGAACTTGAAGAACTAATTAATGTAATCTATCCTAAAAAAATCATGCCCAAAGGACCTTTTCTAACCAAAAAAAAATTGAAAAAAAAAATTTAACAAAAATAGTAAAGATAACAAATTTCCCTTTGTTGAAAACCATTTCTATGGTGTCTTAGGGTAGTCACCATGATGAAAAACTATTCATAGGTATCATGTATTACAAACAAAAATCAAAAAATAAATAAATAAATAAAGAGAAAACATCAACCTTTGGTGAAAAGAATTTATGTGGTGCCTTAGGGTAGTCAACATAATGAAAATCTATTCACAATAATTATGTCTAACAACCAAAAAAAAAAAAAATAGTAAAGAGAAAAAAAATTCTTTGGTGAAAACTATTTTATTGGACAAGCATCACAATAGAAACATGTTTAAAGGTGTCATGTATGATAGTAAATAACCTCTTATCTATAAGTACTCTAGACACTTATGAACATAATTTTCACCAATTTCATCAATTTACCAAAACCTTACTCATGAACCCTTAATGCAATTTACAAGATTATACCTTGATTAGTACTTTGGAAAACTCTTTGGCTCTTTGGGAAAACACCTACCATTATAAAGGAATTATAATCTACCCCTTTTGACACCAGTTTCATTTGGTCCTTCCAATCTAAAGATATCATTGCCATGTTTTTTATAATGAGCTTTAACATGTCACACTCTTGTTATCAAAGCAAGCAAGCAAACCAACACATTGATCCTACTATATTACTCTAGTTTGGATGACCCAAATATCACTATCATAATCATGACACCTTGAGGATGAGAGATACCTTGGCTATTTTTTTCATGTTTGGTTTAGATCCCATAACATACTTCCCCAAGGACACCATAGTTCCTCATACTATATTGCATCTTGAGGTTATAAATCATTGGGGTATGAGTTGTGTCTTTAACTTTATATATATTGTTTCTCTTCTATTTTCTTCCTTCATGCATATGCATGTTCATATTTTTTGTTGCTTCTTTTCATGCATCTATGTGTTTACCTTTATTTTGTTACTTTTATTCTTTTATATTTTGATCAATTTATTGTTGCAAGTTATTCGTCTATGCATATGACACATCATCATCATGGTACTTTATAGCATAAAATATATGTAAAATAAAAATTATTACTTAAACATGTTGGAATCTCTTCATACATTCTCAACATATACATATACTCAAGTGACTTAAAAAAGATCTCATTCTCCCTTATTTACACTTCTATCATCCTCATCTACTAAATTAATCATTCTATCCTAGTATGAACCTATTCATCCCTTTACTAATTTCAACTTCATCCATTTCAAGAGCACACTTGTGTTCTTCAAACCCACCCATTCTTTCAAGGGGGTATCCCAGCATCCATTCAATACTAAATCCATCTAATTGTAAATTTGAAACATTTCCAAGCATTGAAGCATCCTTCAAATCCAATCTCAACCAATCCTCATGTTGTTTTCAAGATGTATCCATTTTGCGTCAACAATTTTTGTAAATTAATCAATCCTTAATCTTTGATTCTTGGGCCATCTTCCATTGCTAGGTTCCTATATCTACTTTTATAAAATCTCATTGCTTCTTATAGTTGCAACATGTTATTTTAAGTATGGGAAAAATGTATACTTAAATTTCACTAATTCCATCCTCATGCCTAATAAATATTAACCACCCATCATTAATCAATCATTAATTAAGTTGTCACTTAATTTGCTTAATAAAATAAAATTGATTAATAATTCTTATGATTTAATTAATTTAAATTATTTCACAAATCATAATCGATAACCAAAATCAAATAATCCATCAATATTCTAAAATCAATTTAATATATCATAAAGTCAAATCAAATCAAAACATTCAATTAACTAAGTACTCAAAATGAGCAATAAATCTTTAAAAAGGAAAAATCATGAAACAAATCAATTAATTGAATAAGAAAATAAATAAATAATTGAATCAAATAATTGAAGTCAACAACTAACTAATAATAACCATTCCATTCTTATCCACTCCATCTCATCCTCATCCTCATTTGCAACATCTATGAATTGAGATATATCCTTCATATTTAAAAATCATGCTATAAGATTGGGAAAAATACATTTTTGATCATAGACCTTATCATGAATGCTCTATTAGGGTGTTTTATCGCATGTTAGATTAGTTTTATTTTAATTTAGTTTTAAATCTTATTTGTTTTGCTTTAACATTTGCATGTTTATATAAACAATATGAATTTTAATTTTCAAGTATTGATACATATTATTTTTAAATATTAATTATTTATATTTTTTATAAGTTAAAAATTTAAAATAATAAATAATAAAAGAAAAATTATTAGCATTATTCACATTAGTACAATTATGTTAAGAGGTATAATTATAATGGTAATAAGGGGAGGGGAGTGAATAGGGTAGGGAGAGAGGGTTTTACAAGTTTGTAATGGAGTGCTCGTAGATAATAAAATAGACCTTGACATAAATTTGACAACCATTTTTATATCCAATTTTTTATTTAATTAAACATAATACTTAAATATATATTTAGAGTTGTAATGAAGTGAATTTGAACCCCTCACAAATTCCCCATTTACACCCCTTACCTTAGAAAAATTAAACCAGATGATGCTTTTCCACTTCACCCATTCCACTTCCACCCACTTGGCAAATGTTTGTAGTGTCGATGGGGGAATTTTTGTCAGGGAAACCAGTGCAACGTCCAAAAATCTATACGATGCACTTTTGACTTGAAAAGATTCCCACCTCTGGAATCTATAGAGGTGTTAAACTTCTCCATTAGTGACAAAGAGTAATGCCCCTACACCCATAATCGAGCTCGAATGGCTCTTTTGGCCTCTATCCATGCTAAAAAGATCTCATTCTTCATTCATTCAATCTTCTACACATTGCTACACATTTTCTTGAACTCCATTTGATTCTACACACTTCATTATTCATAGCATTATCTATTGTTGAAGCTCCAAGACTTTACTCTATTGGGTTTTCTACTCATGTTGTTGCAACAATGGTGGCATCTACAAGCTTGCGAGCCCACATCACCCCTCATGTTCTCGAGGGCACCTTGCTTGGTAGGTGATATCCATTTCATTTAGCATTTTCATTTGATTACGTAACATGTTGTTGTTACCATTGCTCAGTAGTACTTTCTTTCCATGCTTTCTTTATCGTATTTTCTATCTCATGGCTATTCTGGCTATTTGCAGAGGTGGGAACACTAAAATGAGGGTTTGGCTATGAAAAGCCCTGAAACAGCCCTAACATTTTCCTTGCTTTTTCGTGTGTAGGAGATCACATTTGTGTGGAGCTTGTGGGAGGCTGGACCAACCATGAGTTGTATTTCTACCACCTTTGTTCTCATCAACCTTAATTTCTTAACTTAAAGTATTCTTCTTATTGTTATAGCTATTTAGTCATTTCCAATTTTCTGTTGTTGCCTGAAACTCCATTTATTAGGTAGATAAGTGGATTCTTGTTAGTTTAAGCTATGCTTAGTGTTACCTATCCATACGGATGCTAGTGCCCAACCAGGATGCAAGCACACCATGTTGTCAACCATCTTCTACACTAGAGTCCTTTGATAGAGAGCTATCGAGGTTATAGTTTAAACTCATGAATTTTCTCACCTGATTTTATAAACCTCTCTGGTTGACAGAAGGATAATGGCAAGTAAATTTCCCTTCCTTTTCACCATCCTAAAACATTGAACCTACCCCTAATAATCGTTAGCGTGAGGTAGATCAAGGTAGTTGATCATTATAGACCCTCCCATGACCTGGAGTCTTGAGTAATCAATCCCCTTCCTCTTCATTTTAGTAAGCCTGGCGTGAAACTTGTAATATCCACTTATTTGTGTTGAGGTTCTTTCTCTCATATCTATGTAAGTTGTGGGCTTGTGTGTTGTGATGCTTTATGAGCTTCACAACTTAGTCTATGAATTTTGGATACATTGTTAGAATAAGTGCACAACATCGACACTTAGGAATGGACTTTACAAGGGTCACTTCGACTCTTGCCTCCTAGGAGATGGTAACAATGGTGGAGACGAGTTACTTTGATGAAACCACCCATTCCCCTACTCCTACATCCCCTTTGCCTCCACCTCTCGATGCGAGTGAAGTTATCCCTATCCCTACAGAGCATCGCATGGCTCTAGATAAGAGTTTATTGGATATTGAAAACCAATTGGAGAAAGATCAAAGCATGGATAGGGCTACAAGGATTGCAAATGAGATCAAATATATGTTAGGCAAGGATCGAACAGGCATAGAGTATCTTTGTGGCCTAACTGATTTAGTGTAAGCATATGCCTCATCTTACAACCCTCTGTCAAGCATTACTTGAGCTCATGAGCATGGAAACCATGAAAGAGATTAGTATCTTGATTCCTGTGACATCAACATGCATGGCTAAAATGGGACCTTCCATTAATATCTCCATTCCTGATCCACCCCCTACTATCAAAGGAAGTAGGGTTCCTCTAGGATTTGAGTTTCTTCGTCATGGGGAAAACCCTGCCTTTGGCAGTAGAATCTTCAGTGGAATGGGGCTAGTGGTTCCAGTATGTTTAACAGTGGTTCCAATAGTGGCTTTGGTGGTGGTCATAGTGGTGGCTCTGGTGGTGGCTATGGTGGTGGCTCTAGTGGATTCCACATAGGTAGCCCTAGTAGTGGTTTCGATAGTGGTCACGGTGGTGGCTCCAAAGGTGGTTGTAGAGGTGGTTCTTGTGGTGGTGATTCTTGAGGAGGTTCCATTGGCCCTTAGTCATCTTATGACCCTATTTTGAATGCTCTTCTATAGAATATGGGTCAAATGCATGTTGAGGAATTTAAGGTGTCTCAAACTTACTGGTTAAGGCTCTCTGAAATTAGGAAAACATTTAGTTGAGTCAAAATATTCTACAACATAGTACCATGGAAGTCTAAAATAAAGTTGGTGGGTTGGTATTAAAGGTTCAATCTACTACATCGTAGTACTGTGGAGGTTCAAACTAGTGTTGGTGGGTTGGTGGTAAATGTTCATCTGATCGCTACTCGCCATCCCGTGATAGTCATGCATGGGAGATTGTGCTATGGTGGTAGGTAGCTCACAACCCCATGACTGTCCATGTGGAGGGTCTATGGTACAGTAGTAGGTAACTCACAACCTTGTGATAGTCTGTGAGGGGGGTTTGCACTGTGGCGATATAGAAACCACATCCCCATGACAATCTGATGAGGGGAGCTACAATATAGAAGCATCCCATGACACCACAATGGCTATTTTGATGTATTATGGTGGAGTAGTATCATGCAATACAATGGTAACTAGTAGAGTGGTGCGGAATCAGTGCAACCCTATGATGATTCAAGAATGACTCGGTCGGATTGTGGTTATGACTATTCGGTTGGAATGATGGTTTTCTTGTAATGATTGAGAAGTATGTATGCAATGTCATAACACATTGGAATAGAAGAGAATATCAAAGTAAATGTAATAAAAAGCTGCCATATTCATTTTGTGAATGAACACCTCAAAGATCATAGCTCTATAACTTGTATGTAATATTTGTTTTACTATAATACAAGAGATATCTGCTTTGGTGTGTGGGATTTTTCCTGAAAGGGTTTTCCCACATAAATCTTGCATTGATGTTTTTTATTTTCTATTCATCTTTTTTTAATATGTGGATCTTAAATGAATTGTAATTACAAAGTTTTGAATGGTTTATTCACTTCTCTCCTGAAGATTAGCATTAGGAAGGCATAGTTCACACTCTGATTTTTGTTGCAGTTGGTATCAAAGCTTGGCTAGGTTTTTTATCCTTGTGGTTTACAAGGGTTTTTCATGCTAATCTGGTTTTAGTGGGAGTTTTGCAAATAAATATGGTTGTAATCTTATTATAGATTTAAGATGGTGAGAAAATTCAAAAGAATAGAAATAGAAAAATTCAATGGCGGTAATTTTGAGTTGTGGAAACTCAAGATGGAATATTTTATCATTGATAGAGAGCTATGGGATGTGGTATCTAGTAACAAACCATCAAAAACCTCACAAATTTACTAGGATGCAATGGACCAAAAATCCAAGGGTCTGATCCTATTGTGCTTAGACGATTCTATTCTCTTGAATGTCCATGAAGAGAAGACCACAAAACTTCTCTAGAAAATGATTGGTGACATTTATTAATGGAAATCCTTGGTGAATAAGTTATTCCTAATAAATAAGTTATACTCTTTGAAGATGGAGGAAGAAGCATCTGTTGTAGATCATCTAAATGTTTAACATGATTGTTGCTTAGTTGGGGTCTGTTGGTGTGAAGATAGATGATGAGAATCATTGCATGCTCCTATTGCATTCTTTTCCTAACACATGGGATCACCTCGTAATGGCTATTGGGAGTACAACAATCACTTTCAAGATGGAAGATGTGGTTGCTTTGTTGTTGTCAAAATAATTGTGAAGGAAGTCTTATGAGATGGCCAAGGAGGCCCTTGCTATTTGAGGTAGATGAAAGAAGAGAGACAAGAAGGAAAAGAAGTATAGATCCAAGTTAGATGGGAGCTCAAAGTCTCCTAGTAAGAAATCCAAGCTGAAATGTTGGAATTGTGGGCAATTCAGACATATCCACAAAGACTGCAAAGAAGAGAAGAAAAAGAAAAACAATAATTTTTCTAATAATGAATCTTCTCAGGATGCTGAAAATGCTTTCATAGCAGCCTTGGAAACTCATGCATCAAAATTTTTGTGGTTAATTGAATTAGGTGAATATTTTCACATGATCTCTCATAGGGGTTGGTTTTCAAAATACGAAGAGTATGCTAGTGGAAAGGTATATCTAGGTGATGATTCTCACTTGGAAATTATTGGTCATGGAAGAGTTGGGATTTGGTTTCTAGATGGAAGGATAAAGGGAATTGATGGTGTGGCATATCCCTAGTCTGGCACAAAATTTACTCTAAGTTTTAAGTAATTTGAATGATTTGGGTGTGTAAGTATCTTTCTCAAATGGTATTTTTAAAATGACTAGAGGTTCTATGGTGCTTGCTAAGGGTGCATGAATTGGCACTCTATATAAGTTGGATGCTTGCATGGTTTAGTGCAATAGTACTTCTATGAAATATGGGAAAAGTTATTCTTCATATAATCAATTAGAGAAGGAGGGTATTCTTCCTGATGGTGTTGATTCTTGAGATGTGAAGCTCCTAGCGGAGAAGACAATATTGTGGCACTAGAGGCTTCACCACATTGGTGAAAAAGGTTTAAAAGCCTGGTTGATGGGCTTGATGATTGTAATCTCAAGTTTTATTTTTGTGAACATTGTATATATGGAAAACAACACCATGTTTCTTTTTATTCCAGTTCTCATAAATCTTCTAGAATTCTAGATTATATTCATATTGATCTGTTTGGTCTAGTTAATGTTCCTTCGTTATTGAAATCTATGTATTTTTTTTTGTTCATAGATGATTATTTGAGGACATTTGTGCATTTTCTTAGAAGTAAAACTGAAGTATCCAATAGATTTGAGGAGTTCAAAACCTTGGTAGAAAATCATATTGCTAGGAAAATAAAGTGTTTGAGGACGGATAATGGTGGTGAGTTTTTTTCTATAGATTTCGAAAGGTTTTATAAGGACTATGAGATTAAGAGACATAAAACAACTCCCTACACTCCACAAAAAATGGAGTTGTGGAGAGAATGAACAAAATGCTAATGGAGAGGGCAAGGAGTATGCTAAGTGGTGCTGGTCTTGAACAAAGGTTCTGGGTTGAGGTTTTATCCATTGCATATTATCTAATTAAGAGATCTCCTACTTCAACACTCTTTGATAAGACACCTATGGAAGTGTGGTCTAGTAAGAAGCCATCATTGAGGCATATTAGAGTCTTTGTTTGTGAGGCATGTGCTTATGTGCCTAGTGAAAAGAGATCTAAATTGGAGAACAAGGTAGTAAAGTGTATCTTCATCGGTTATGAAATTGGTGTGAAGGGCTACAAGCTTTGGGACCTAGTTATAGAGAAGGTTCTCTATAGTAGAAGTGTGATCTTCCATGAGCTGAAACCTTCCATAGTTGATCTACAACTAGAGATGAAAGAAGAAAGAAAGGAGATAGTTGAAATTCCTCTTACACCTAATAAAGATGAACTTCGTACTCTTGGTGGACCTATTAATGAGGAGAGCTCAAGTAGCTTTGAAAGTTTTGAACAAGATGAAGAACCTCAACCTCAGCTTGTGAGGAGGTCTATGCATACTAAGTGGCAACCTGAAAGGTTTGGACATAGACCAAGATCTTTCTACATGAATTCAACATATATTTCTAACTAAAATCTATATTATAGACCATTAGAAATTGTGGACCACCATTAATATTTTTCCTTAAAAGCATAAAATTTGAAAACCAAAAGTATACTTATCAAATTTATGTATGTTGACAAAGTCGATATATCAATTTAAATAGAATTAAATTTTTAACATAACCAAAGGTACATAAACTAGTTTTCAATAATAATTCATAATGTTCATAAAACATATAAAACATGTCATATATATAATGCAAATGATATCCTAGATGTTCTAATGTGTGCATAAAACATAAAACATCATAAATCAATAATGTTTACATGTGTAAAACATAAGTGTATATAAAATGTGTGCATAAAACATGAAATCATAATAAGAAAATGTCTAGAGATATAATTAACTCATAAAACATGAATATAAATGTATATAACATGTACACATGTAAAATGACTAGAAAATGAGGATGTCTAATATGTATACTAATAGATGAACTAATCTCACTATGTGATGAGCTCTATCCCAATCCCTATCTCGATTCATGCCCTTATCCTTGTATTAAGTCATGTGTTAAGCTCTAAACATAAACGTACATATCCAAGAACATAAAATTAAATATGTGTATGTATGCATATATATAATATAAATTGAAATTCTTAAATTTAATTTTAAATTCATACATTTGAGGTAAATTTAAAATTACCTAACTTCCAAGGCTCACAACATGTAAAGGATGTACATCAATAGAGGGTGGGAGTAGGTATTTTTGAATTTTTGCTAAGATCAAGGAACCTCAGGCAATGACTAAAAGCTAGAAAAACCAATATTTCAAAAATTAGAGGGAAGCCTTACCTCTTACCTCCAAAGGTAAGAGGTAAGATGCAAGGGTGAAGGTTGAACTTGCTAAAGGCCTATAGAAGAAAAGCACAAGGGAAGAGGAAAGTGGGAAGGCCAACCCCCGAAGTTTGACAAACAAAGACTTAGACAAGTCTTGAAACTTAATCAAGCTTTAGTGGTCAGAGCTAAGGACTGAGGATGACCTTTAGAAATTAGTAAAGGGTAAAGGGTAAGGGAAAAGTTTGACACCCAAAACAATTAGAAGAAAAAAAAGGGAAGGAAGAGAAGAAGGAGAAAGAGTGATGTAGAAAGCATGCAAGGTAAGCAAGTAAGAGAAAACCCGAAAACCCAAAATTTAGGAAACTTCAAGGAGAAAACATGCAAGATGGCCCATGGGGGATCTCTCAAATCAGTTATCAATGATGGGAAATCAAAGGGGGGCATGAAATTTCAACACTACTCTAGGAGGCATTTTCTCAACACCCACAACTCACAGGTCCTGTTGCAAACTTTCTCACTTTGGTGCTCTTCCTGTAGACTGAGGAAGAAATTGTTTTGATATAATTGATGCAAAAGAATTCCAACAAATCTCAACACACACTTTAAACACAAAAGTGAAATTTCTAGAATTTAATTTAATCTATATAAAAAATTAGCAACAAGTATGAAATGTTCTATTGCTCAACAATATCTTGAAATACCAAGTTCAAATCCAAGCTGAAATACAATAATTGAATCCCTCTATACTGATGAAAAACATAAAAAACCAGACTTAGAAGTTTGAAACAAATAGCAAGATCATTCACTAGTAAGCCTTCTTTATTCCCACTTCTTCTTGTAGAAACTTTCTTCTTATACCTACAATCTACTTCTAAACAATCAATGACAATTTGAACCAAACCTCTTCCAAAGTCATTTTTTACTAATTAACACATCCAACATGTAAAAATAAATTTTGAAACCTCTTACTAGGAAAATCTATGCCCCTCTCCTCACACACAAAAATATGGAAAAAAAATCAAACTAGATTGTCAATGCAACCCTTTCCAACAACCATTAACTCCAAAAATCTTGAAACTCCCAAGTCCATGCCCAACTTGGAAATGACAATTAAAAATCATCAAATAAAATTTTAATTCATCTAGTGCATGTTTACACCACTTCCAAGAAGAAAAACCATGAATTGTTGGCAATAAGATTCTCCATTCCTCATAATTAATTCTAATTTTTTAAAATTTATAGCCAACACATTATGGGCATCCCAGTTTGCCAACACTAATGAGGAGTTTTTGAATGTCATGTAACAATTTGAAACTCTAGGAAAATCCAATGCCCAAGTTTATTTTTTTCCAATTAAACATTTAAAATTACATTTTCCAACACTATTTCATATTACAACTTGCAACCAAAATTTTCTCAATTATTAAATTCTAATTTTTGGACAAAGGAAATTACCTAATTACTCAAAATATTATTTAGACAATGTCACCTCAAAATTTTAATCAATTTTGTTGATACAAGATTTCCTGTAGCCACAGATGCTCCTACATTAGTATGCCATTAGAAGGAGTCAATAGAGAGATAATATCATGTATAATACCCATTCCATAGGGACACCCAAGTATAATATCTTATAAATATATATTTTATTTGATAAGGATAATCAACTTGCATAAGAGTATCAATTAGTATTCACCTAATAAGTGAAAGGTATTGCTTAGCCAAGTAGACATCATAATTAGTCTTATAGATCTTGTAAGTGATTATTGACATGGGCATCAAAGTTATTAGACTTAGTGGCCATAGTAGGGTTTAAATGAGCACTCTGTGCAATAAAATATTAGAATCATGAGTTTCTTATGGAATATAAATAAAATATAGAAATATAAAGATCAATATTTTTATTATTAACTTAAAACTAATAAAAATTAGTGATATATCATGTCTAAAAATGAAACCTTGATAGGGTATCCAAGGGTGGGTAAGGTGGGAATATTGAAGAATGTAAACCCTAGAGGGGAGGATATAGAAATGAACTAATGATGAATAGGAACAATATACCTTAGTGAGATCTAAGAAATGATATACTGATATTAGAACGTATATATTTGGAAACCCATAAAAAAATTCAGGTTTGTCCTTGAATCAAAACCCTAGATTGGTGTAAGATTGGATGGGTTCACCAAAAAATGAAAAAGAAAACTAAGTTTTTCCTAATATTAATCTAAGATAATTAAATAAATATTAAAATCACATAAATTAGCTGAGATGAGAATAATGGTGGCTATGAAATAAAAATAACTTAGATTAAAGCTAATTTAGGAAACCAAATGTGAAGGAAGTGTCTACTTAGTTGTTGGAACAAAAATGAAGAATCATACTTGATGAACTGTGTATCTCTATTGAAAAGTATATCAAAAACAAGTGTTGTCAATATGAAAACTATCTAAAAACATGTGTACACCTGTAGCTCATCATGAGTTGATTCCATAGCTCTAGATCAATTATACATGTAGATTTTATCTTTGTCACATGACCTTGATATAGTGTAGAGTGGACTTTTGTGATCCAGTTTGCAATATCTCTACTATTTATTGATTGTTAAGGACTAGCAATGTTTTGAAATACATTGGGGAAATCATTAGATTGTAAGGGCCTAATTATCTTAGGTCAAACCCTTGAACCAACTTTATAGTCACAAAAATGGTAGATAGCAAGAATTTGTGCAAATGATCTAAATTATGATCTTGATGTAAGTACTGGTTCATTTGAAGCTCCAAGTTGAAAATTTCTTATTGAATGTTCTTTAATACTCTAGGATTTCAAATAATGTATAACTTTCAATTAATGTCCAAATGGATGTCTTCAAATACTAGACAACAAATCATCACATGAACATGTACGGAGTTGGTTGGCAATGGCTAGTGGAAAAGGGTCGGGGTTAATAATTTTTGAATTTTAGGTTAGGTACAAATAGCAAAGTATTACTCCTGCATTGTATAAATGATGTAGGATGGGGAAAGAGAGGCCTTGAGTGTTGGTGTGAATAATGTCTTGTACCTAGTTAATTATTTACTAGGGATTTGGGGGACTTAGTTCACATGTTAATTTTACTTAGGATATAAGCATTCTTCTAGAAGTCTTAGTTGTCTTATCTAGACTTTACATTATCATAGGTAGTTATGAGTTAGTTGTCTCATGTGATAGGATTAAGATACTTGTCATGATCTTGTCTAATCCTATCTCACCCTTGCCTTTATAAGCAAGGCATCTATTGCATATTTTGCATCACATCTTGTATGTCATATTGACTATATTGTATCACAGTACAATTCTTGTTTGGTGGAATATCATCTTCATTGGTACTTCTCTCTATCTCTTGTGGATGTCTTTTGTTGTTGTAGATTGAAGATCTTCGCTGCTCACTTCAACATGGTATTAGAGCTTTGAATCTTGTAAGCCCCTTCCTTTTTTCATTAGAGAGTTTCTACCATCAAGTGTTCTATTATGATTTGAGTTTCTTTCATGATCTTGCAAATTTTGTGTATGCTCTTCTCTTGTGTTTCAATATGATCTTGAGAATCAAAAAGGGTTCACAAAGATTTGTTAATCCTATATTTCATGTATGATTTTTGGTGAGATCTGGTGATTGCAACACTTTTGGCTATAGTGGTAGTATTTTTGGTTGTCCCATTGTGTTTAAGAGGCTTGAGAAAGTCAGATTTGGCTTTTGTTTCACTCAATTTGGTCACCATTTGCAACTTTGGAAAACAAGGGTTTGGAGCTCAGATTTGGTGAACAACTTTTTATAGGAGCATTTTTGGCCAAAAACAACCTTTCCATTGCATCTGGGAGGCCGATTACATGAATTTTGATATATAATTTTCCTATATTTGGAAAATTTTGAATTTGGGATAATTTTTTTTGCAAGGGATGTTGTATGCCCCCTACACAAGTACACGTCATCGTAAAAAAAAAATATTTAAATTTTTGGTTTTTGGTTTTTCTCAGTGGTTTCTTTGTAAAAATTTGCAAAAAATTTAAAAAATAAATATTTTCAAAACATTGTGTATTAAGTGCTTTAAGCGTAGGGTGCATGACAGACTTAATGAGTCTATGGATGGTTGTTTTTCCCCGTAGCTTATCCTAACCAACAACAGCTTTAATTGCCACTTGAAACTGTCACCACTAGGTGGGAAAGTTAAGTAGCAGCTTCCAGTGGTCTGTAAATTGCCACCTATCAATGTTAGCTGCCAGTCCTTAGTTGCCAACTGAGCGACTACTAAATCGCTAGGTGGATGGCTATCTAACCTCCAGAATTTGAAGCTGCAACATGTGATTAGATACACCAAAACCGCTAGTTGTCTTCCTCAATTTTCCATTTTTTTGCACTTGTGTAGCCCATGGTCATATGGGGGACCGAGGGCCAACTCGCCAGGGGCTAAAATTTTGACCCTGTTTAGCCTTGAAAGTGCCTCAAATAGGCCCTTTTTTCCAATTTGGATAAATTTTCGCCATGGTGTCACATTTT
>VDFB02130041.1:75213-93726 GCA_007258455.2 Sequoia sempervirens | reverse complement strand
ATATCTCTCTCTTAAGTCATAATTTAAAAAGAATATAATTTTTATTTATATTAATATTAAAAATTTATTTTTAATAGAGGGGGTTCGAGCGAACATCTTTAGAATGTTCGACCGAACCCAATTTAAATCTATTTTTTTATTGTATGTTAAATGGGTTTGGTCGAACCCATATTCGAAAACATTTTTTTTTTGTTTGACCTGAACCCACTTATTTTCACCCACATCCTTCTGACAACCAAAATTTTCTCAAATTTTGCACTTTGAATCTCTATTTGAGAATGAAAATGGAGGAGATCTCATAAACCCAACTAGTATTAGGTTCCCCTCAAAACAAGCTATCCAATGAATATAATTTTAATATTTTTTATTATATTATCTATTTTTTTTAAGTTTTATTAAATATAGGTTTTTCACTGAAAACAAAAATCTTTGTTCTACACATGTGGAAAAATAGAAGATTATCAAAAAATATATAAAAAATATGAGTGCACCAGATATTGGAGTCCTTTATCCAACAAAAAAATAAAAAAATCAATACATACAAGAAAAGTTATGTGTTATATGTTATGTCTGAATTGTAATTGATTTGACTTTGAAACTTGATTAAAGAAAAAATATTCAATAAAAAAATATCTAACAAAGTGGAAGCACTAGATATTGGTGTCAAAAATCTAAATTTGAAAGAATTGGAATTTTATCTTTCAAGGAAAAAAAGTTATGCTTCACTTTTTAAAAATGTTGTTTTTTGAAAAAACCAATTTTCATGGGAGATGGAAAAAGAAGTGCAATCTGATTCCAAAACTTTTGAAAAAAAATATTTTTAAAATCTACAGAAAATTTTTGACAAGACTCTAGTTTGCATCATCTTCAATTTCCTCGCGGTTTAACTGCTATAGGTACCAGAATGTGAAGATTTAGTTAAGAAAAAAAAAACTAGTGTCCAGTTTGGCCAAAAATTGTAAATCATTATTGTGGGATCACCCCTCCTTCAATAAGTCACCATGGGACCATGGCCATTGTTAATGAAAAAACCATAACCACTTTCCCACTCATTTCTTTCACACCATCCACCTCCACAAGCATCAAATAAACTTGAAACCATGAAATTGCTAAGTCATTGGGTACCCACAGGTCCATCCTTGTGGGTTGTTGTTGCCTGAAGTCCATCCAACCTAAGTTGCTAACAATAGTGAAATTCTAATAACTTTCCATTCATAGGCTTCCACCTCAACATTCCTCACATTCACTTAGATGATGATGTAAGCATGAACCTAAATGATCTCACATTGACTCTTTGAGTGAAAATGGAAGGTCTAAGCCAAAACACTGTCGCGGGTCTCTTCGTACGAGTATCTATTTGCAAAAATTCATCTCTAGATATCTATTGGCACAACTTCATCTTCTAACTACCAAAAAATTGATGAAGTCTACCTGAGTGGCACGAGCATGTCAAGTTTCTAGAACTTACAAAATGACTAAATCCTCAAAGTTAGGCAAGAAAACATTCTTTTCCCTCATATTTCCCACATTATAAAATAACTTGAGAAAATTTTTCCATTATAAAATTGATGCAAGGTTTGAGGGGTGAAACTCCCTTGGAAAAATTTTGTAGCCTCAAAGTTTTTATTAGTGGCAGAACATGAACGAGCCTCCGAGTGACAACTTTCACATCATAATTTTTTACATGAAACTAAATTGAAATTTTTTCTAAGGAATATGATTCCAAATGATCTAATTTTCATAGCCCACGTGATCTAATGAGTTCATATTCAAAGTAACTTGGAGTTTTTCCAATGCAAATATTCCCTTGCAAAACTTCATCTGTGGGTTGCCATTCTCCCTGAGTCATTTTCTACGTCCAAATCATTAGCAGCTTCCACAAGGTAGAAACCCACATCACCAAACCCACAAAGCTACAAACTTCACAAAAAAGTATAAAATGATGAAAATTTATGAATGTAATGATCTCTTTGAGGTATGTGGATGCACTTATGACATTTTAGCATGATTATGTGTTTCTCTCTTTTATTAAGGCATTTACTACATGCTATTTGTGTAGGATTTATGAAACTAGCCAAGAAAAGTGATAAGGGAAAGAAGAGTGTGAAAGCTACAAAAGGAAAAGAGGAAAATGCTAAAATGAAGTATGATTTCCATGGGGTTGAGTGCAACTCAAATATCACCTCGAATTGGTACAAAGTAATGGACATAGACCTTGGTCATGTCAGCATAGATGAATTTAGACAATGGGTCTTGGTTAGTCCAAAGAATTAGGAGGTTTGGAGAATAAAGAGAAGCATAATTGCAAAGGAAACATGCTTCCATCCAACCCTAATCAACCCAAAATTGATCTTTACATGCAGATAATGTTACCACTCACAATCGAGAAGAATAGTGATTATGGATGGAAGAGTCTTGGAAGATTTGAATCCTATGTCAATTAGGAAAATATTTGCCATCCCCTTGTTTTACAAGATGGAGGAAATTGAGAAGGAATATTCACTAAATGTTTAGAAAGAAAACCCCACTAGATGCAAAAGGACTGTAAATAAGATATGGCTGATTGATAAGAGGGGAAGTGCCAATAAAGTGCCTCAAAAGCTATACTGGATTGACTTTGTGGAGGAGGTTAATGAACTCATGATGTTATTGAGAAGAGTAACGAGGATCCCCACTTCCTCACTCTTCAAGGAATGGATGTAATTTGTAGATTAAATCCTTCGAGGTGAAGCCAAATTTCACTAGGCAAAGATAAATAGTGATAACATACATAAACAATTTGTTGCAATAAAGAATACAAGGAGTTCTATATGACCTCCTACATTGTATATCTTTTGGTGGTCACCTTTCCATACAAAGGATTGGATTGTGTTCAAGGATAACTTTAAGAAACCCCCCCTTGGCGAAGGTGTAAAATCCTGGCAAATCTTTCCTTTTATTTGAAAAAAATATTAATTTTCCTAGCAAATATATGCTCATTATTAAAAAAAGTTATAAAATATTGGTGAATCTTAATGAATAATTGGTAAAAATAATAATCACAGTGGTGAATCCTAGTGAATAATCACTAAAAATATTAATTACAATGGCGAATCTCTCCTCTTAAATTTTTCTAATGATTATTGATTTACAATAGTGATGTAAAATCAATAAATGAAATTGTGCCACATGTTGACACATCACTCATCCATTTCCTTTAAATTTCACACCAAACTATCAGCCTTTCCTTGTGGTCTCAAGATGGGAATCTATAATATTCGCAACAAGTCTCCCGAAAAAGACTTAAATATTTAACTCCCAACCTCCAAGTCAGCATCCAAGTCACTGTCATACGTGGTCATCACCATCCACGTAGACCAGCCCCACCATCCATTGGCTTGTTGCCTAGTTAGAGAAACCATAAACTTCACGACCTCCAGTTGGAGGTTAGGAAACTCCAAGACGTCGCGACAACAAAGAAGATCGACTAGTCAGGAAGTTAAGAAACTTTTGAACACCACGACAATGTTCCAAGGTTAGAGAAGTCAGTGATCCTCGACCAACACACTGTTGCCCAGTTTCAAACTTCTAGAACCCCACAACATAGGTTACAAGGTTCAATTTTTGGGTGATAGGCTGACAATGAAGACCATTGATTAGCTTTTTAATTGACTGGTTGCAGGGTTATTTGATGACCTAATACACATGTGCCTTTTAAAAGGCTTGTTGAAGCCCATAATTTGTTTGGGGCCACATGATTAGGTTTAATCGTGTGGACCAAAAAAAATGTTGGACCTTAAGAAGCCTTTTAAAAGGAATGTGTGTATTAGGGCATGAAATCAAACTGTACCCATCTAATTAAAAAGATAATCGATGGTTCGATGACAATAAATAAAAGCCCTATTCAAGGCTAAAGTATCCCTAAAATTAAATGTTAATTTAATATTGTGGTGATATTGCCCCAAGATTAATGGTAGTAATATAATATTAATGGAAAATTTAATTAATATTTGTAATTATAGTAAAAACTACTAGTGAATCAGTTCTAATGACACATCATTTACAGAGGCGAATTAATTGAGATGAAATTATTTTTTTGTAAAAACTTGGTGATTCAACATCCTTTTTAACTTGTACTATTAGCCATTTCTGGAAGTCCTAATTTTAATTATTTTCCAATTGGTGAAGATTCACCACTAAAGTTTTCCTTGATTGTGTTGGTCATTTGGGAACAAAGAAAGGGTAGACTCCAATCTATGATTGTTACCCATAGCTTCAATATAGGAATTATAAGAAAGACTATAGATGCCAGGTCAATGATGCCTTTATAATGCACATTGTGAGGAAATTATCAAAAGACTACCATAGAAGAATGTCCCACAACATGAAGGCATTGGGAAAGAACTTTGGGTACTAGTTCATTTAGTTCCCTAAAATTACCTACATAAGGGCTGAGGGATTCTCAAGATTCCCATACCGTTTACCTAGGTACCCCAATTATAGAAGAATTTTATTGGAATTAACTTGGTAGTTGTAGACTACCGATTCATTGCTGCAAGACACACTATTTTGGGGTTCCCTACCTCATTTTTTTGGTCGAGTATATTCCTTCCCTACTACCCCTTGTACAAAAAAATTAGGAAAGGAACTCGTAGAATATATTGGAGTTGCACACAGAGAGAGGGGACTTGGATCCTCTATGAAAACTAAAAAATTAGGTTGCAAGGAAATACGCCAATAGGCCACATATTGAAGATTTATGGGTCAACAATGATGATGACCATGAGATCAGAAGAAGGTATTATATGAGAATGAAAGACAAATTTGTGAAGTCTATTAATTTGTTCCTGGGTCCCTAACCAAGTGATGGAAGATGATAATTTTCTCAATGAAAGTTACAATGATCTTGCCAATGTTCCATTTTTGATGGTTGATTGGACAAAGCCAAAGTTGAAGGACTTGGACACAGTCACTCGTCTAATAGAATATAGAACTAAGAAGTGCTTGGATGTCCAAGTGGCCCAATTGCAACAATAGGGTATGAAGTTGACATATGAAGAATTAAAAGATGAACTTAATTGTGAGGAAAATAGTGGTGATGTTATGATTTCTTCGGGTGAGGCTCCCAAGTCTCCACTTGTCACAAGATCAAAGAAAAGAAAGGATGCATTATAAAAGTAGCCCAAGAAAAAAGTATATACCAAGAAGGCTATTAAGGGGCAAAGACCACCTAAAAAGGCCAAGAATACAAGAACATTTGTCTCTTATATTCCCATAATACAAGAAGAGTCCTCACCCCCAGAGGAAGAAGAGCACTTGAAATCACCTCCACCTGCCACCTCTGCACTTTTAGCTACCACTATGGTACCATCCCCTTTCACTCCTCAATCATTTCCTATATCAACACCACCCACCATGGACATATCTTTCCACCTCACCTCAGCTTCCCTGACCACTCCCATGGTTGTGGTGGATTCCTCATCATCCACCTCTTCTCCTCTATCATCTACCTCACTTTTTCCTCCATTACCAACTCTCTCTACCTTGCTACATCCTATTCCTACAACATCTATGGCACCTATTTCCTTTCCTAAGACATTTTTCTCTTATCTACAAAATATATAACCCCAATTTTTAGTGGTTATTTTGAATCCCCAAGGTAAATTGCTTATGACTCAACTCACCGCTTCACTACCTATCCCTCCACCTCCTATTGAGCCACCCAAGATGGAATCCACCATGAAAATATGTGAGGAGATGGAGAGACTAAGCAAGGAGCGGTTCAAAGAAACAATGAATATCATTGAGGAGCTTGAGGACTCAAACTGTGATGACTACTACAAACATGTCGAGGAGGGCCTAAGAATTTATCTAGATGAAGTGGATTCAGATGAAGATGGGAAACAAATTCCTAAGGATAGGGTTCAAATGAGTAATCTTTTGAGACCCACTATGATGTAGAAACCTTAGATCAAGAGCCTGAGGATGAACAAAATGAAGAACACAATGACAAAGAGGCAACTCCGAAGGAACATCACTCCAAGAAAGAAAGAATTGATGTAGAGATTGATGTGGAGAAAAGTTATGAACTCCTGGAGGATGGCCAAGATAAGGGCCTATAGAATGAAGAAGTGCCTCCAGAAGAAAAACAAGATAAAGAGGAGGATATAGATAAGAATAATATTGAGGCAGATCAAGAAGTTGAGGTTGAGCATGAGGAAACCAAAATGGTAGCATTAGAAGAAAATATTGATGAGGGAAATGAATAATTCACTGAGCCTGACAAAGGAAAGGAAATAATACAAGAGGAGGAGCTTTCAAGAGGTCAAGAGGAATGGGATAATGAATTCAACACTACATCCCCTAACCATCAAACAAAATTCCCCTCATGGATGGAGCAATAGCTGAAAAGAAAAGCTCATGTGCTTTCAAACCCTAAGGCCCACTTGGAGGCTATATTAGCTTGATCCCAAGTGAAGACATGAGAAAAGAAGAAATTGAAGGTTAGGTCTCACATCACAATAGATTCCTTGGGTTCTCATATATTGCATGTTTCCACTCAAGCTACAAAAAAGGATGTAGGGGCCCTTTAGGACAAGGACTATCAAGTAACAACTATCAACTTAGGCCCCACATTCAAAGCCCAAAAGATTGATGATTTTCAGAGGTCTGTTACCAAAATTTTGCAACAAAATGATAAGGATCAATCCATGAAGGAAGAGTTGAAAGCACAACTAGTAGAATTGACTGCCTTCATACAACAATGGACCAAAATTTGGCAAGAAGCCCCAATGGAATCATTGAAACCTGCCTTGATATCAAAGTAGGAGATTAATAAAATGGAAAGAATGAAGAACTAGACCAAGTCCACATTAGAATGGTTCAAGAGGGTAATCAACATGGGTAATAAAGGTATCCTCTATGTAAACAAAATTTATAATCATTATTTAGTCCTACAAAAGTAAATTGAAAAAGAGGAACACATGTAAAGATTTCCCTAATCTTTACAAAATCACATACCCTAAACTAAAAATCATTCTTAAGCTATCCATGGAGGTTTGGGAGAAGGAGTTGGCCTTGCCAAAAGAAGATCACTACCTACCCAATACTTGGTTAATTAATCTTGTATTCAAAAAGGAGGTCCTAGAGAAGTCCCTGATTGAATTGGATGTTATTCATGCCCATGTTGTTTCCCATGTGGGTGAGGGTGATGAACTCTTAGAATTACTAATTAGATATAAGATGTCTACACAAGAATTGGATCTAGAGGTAGTGAAACATGAATTTCACAAGAGAATGGAACATGGAGTTGGTGACACCTTGTAAGCATAATTTATTGATTTTTCCACACATGCTTTCTTTGAATCAAAACAAATGGTTAAAGCATGAGATACATACATAAGGAATTATGGTGAATGGTGGATGAATTCCAGAGGATTTCCTTCAAAATCACTAAATCTGACTTCACCAAATGGGATAAGCTCCAGATCATTATAGGGAGGTTTTTCTATTATGCTTCATTACAAAAGAAAGTTGGAAATCCCATAATAGAAGACAAATACTTGTTGAAGTAGCTAAAGGAAAAAATTAGCTATATGACAAAACAGGCTAAAGGACAAAATAGGGAAAAAGACAAAGTGGCCTATTTTATATTGTAAATTTTGTACTCATATTGGGTGATGTGAAAACCCTAAGTTAGAATGAATCTGGGTCATTCATTGAGAGTTAAGCTTGGCCATTCATTCTACTTTTTGAAAGCTATTAATAGGGGCATCCTCTCATTTTCAAAGAGAGATGAGTTGTTACAAAAGATATTCTACAACAATATATAAGAAACACATTTGAAGTTGATGGTTTCTTGGTGTATTTCTCATTATGTGTGCATGATTCAACCTCCATATTTCATTTTGATTAGCTTATTTACTGTTTAAGTTCATTTCCATATTATTAGTTCATGGAAAACTTTAATGGTGATTGTATGTTACAATATTAGATGCACTTCCAACTCATAATTTTAGTAATTTATTGATGATAAATTGTTGTGTAAAATTAGTTTGAGCTCCTTTATTTTTTGTACTTAAGTTCAACTATTTATTCATGCTAAATAGGTGAATGTCATACTCTAAAAACCTGTAAAGAATCTTAGAAGATTGCACTAGTTTTGTTATATTGTAGATGATTCTTGGTTAAGAAAAAAATGTTTGAGAAGTCTATCTATTGCAACATCTACCACTGTTACTACTGTCCCATAATTTTTGAGTTAGAACAACTTCTAAACCCTTAAACCTTTCTCTATTTATTTTAAATTTGAATTAAATATACATTTATAGCATCATCATACTATTAAATTTGATGATCTTAAAAAAAGTTTCAAATTGATATCATAAAATTGTTGTTATTGTTCATCATTTCCAAAATTTTGAAACTTCATCACAAACCTGAAACTTCCAAGCTTTGTGAACCATAAAGGCCCCTTGTGATCAGCAACAAATCACACATCAACACTAAGTTATTTTTGCATAGTCATGACCTGACATCTGAGAGACCTTGGGATATTTTTTGCAACTTATTTGTAGGGAATTATCCTTCAAGAGAGACATAAAACCTATGTTTTGTCTATGTTGAGAAAGTGAAAAAACACCAATCAATAGAATTGGCACTAGAGGGAGGGCTGCTAGATGAAGTTGGATTGAATTGTGTCATTCTCTCCACAAAGATTTTATACTGTAACCAAATTCACACCAAAAAAAGGAGAGTTTCAAGAACTAAATACCACTACCAAGGCTAGGAGAGCCAAGAAAGGGGAAGCTTCAACATCAACACCACCCATTTGACCTCCATCCCCTCCATCTCCATCTTCTCCTTCCCTCTAACCAATTTTTTCTCCATTTACCAGCCACATCTAAAACATTGTTACAATCCCCATATCTCAACCACAAGTTGCTAAAACTTAGCCATTACCACCCCCACCTCCACAAATGGCTTGGTTAGGAAACAATCCATTACTATTTTCCTTTAATGAATACCATGATATTCCAAAGAATCTAGAAAAAAATTTCTCCAAGTTTCAAGTGAATGATCCTCAGAGGATAACTAGAGAACACATCAAAATCTTCCAAATTGCCCTCAAAGATAGATAAATTGAACATGAAGATTTTTCTTACAGACTCTTCTCATATTCTCTTAAAGAGGAAGAATTTTACTGGTATATTCATCTACCCACAAGATTCATCACTTCTTGGAACCTCATGAAAAATACATTTCTACAGAAATTTAAAGTTCCAATCAATCCCATAGATCTATATCAAAAATTTATGCATGTTCGATGGGAAGCCAATGATCCAATTAGCTCTTTCAATATTTCATTGAGCATACATGAGGTTGTACCCACCTTATGTGGTTTATGATGCTTTAGCAAGGGAATTGTACTACTCCACCTTGGATAATCTCACCTCCGCCTTGGTCAAATGAATGCATCAACCCTCTGCAAGTTTTGTAGAGGCCTATGTAGAAGCAATTAAGGCCAACACTGATTTGGGACAACACTTGGATAGTCCATTACCCTTTGTTGGGGCCTATTTCCAATCCTAGAAAAATCCATGGGCGCATTCATGCCATGGCCCATCAAATTCCATTAATGAATTAGGTTCCTTAGCTACCCATCATGCCACATACAGGGTCTCCATTGAACCAGGCTCCACCTATACCTATTTATCTACAAAATTTGAATTAGTAGAGCTTCTCATAGTAGCATAACACCCCTTCATACCTATAGAACTCTGAAGCTTTAGTTTCCCAATAGAACTTTTCTGTAGTACACCCCATTTTTCTCTAAAATTTTTTGCTAATGCAAAGCAATTTGAACAAAGAGTGACTTGATGAATTGGTTGAAAAATTAAAGAAGCTGATCACTAAATTTACCCACTTGAGAAACTAGAACAATTAGTTGCAATCTTCTCAAAGGAGCATTCTAGCTAGCTACAATAGAGACAACTATGATCTAGGTCCATCTTTAGGACAAAACTATGAATGAGGTCAAAATTCTAGACAAAATTTTGAAAGAAGACAACCCCAAAGGCATAATAGAACATGGAATACTAGACCCAACAATGGTGGGGTTCCCACATCACTCAATCAACCTAGTAGTGTAGATAAATTAAATAGCAGAGTATACTTGGGTGAGGCAACATTATTCAAATGGTGTAGAATCCATCAAACCAACATGCATTCTAAACTCGAATGTTCAAAATTTTGAACTACTACTACAATCTTTCAAGTGGAGGTGCAAGATGTTGATAGTTCAACCTACTGAGAAATAGTGCCCTCATAGCCATATGATTCATTCTTGGTGTTCAACCAAGTGCCCTTCCCTCATACAAATAAGAACGAGCCTAAGAAGGAGGTTGTAGAAATGGGAGGCAAAGAAAATGAGGTATGTAATGAAAGAACTCTATCTCAAATGATTGATTCAATAGATAATGGACCCATGGAGGAGGAAGAACAATGGTAGGAAGAGGTTCACATGTTCCACCAATGTTCAATCCCCTATAACTTAAGGAATAGACAAGTTGGTGGTCCATTCATGGCTTTTATACCACCAAATAATTTTAATACCTCCCTAATCCAAATGCTAGCAATAACCCACCTTATCCTAGGGTGCTAGCTCAAGACTTCAAAAGGAATAGTTAGCCCGATCCTATCAATGGAATAGAACTATGGCATTGAAATACAATGGATTCCTACCTGATATTACAATAGATTGCTATAACAGCCATGAAAATAAATGATTGTTATGTTGCAAAGAAGTGTGTAAAAACGTGTGAAATTGTGGTCTATGAGTCAATGTTTATAAAAGTATAGTGTCTAGTGATAATGAAGATTTAGCTTCTATTATTTGTGTACAATCTTCTTGGAGAGAAAAATATTGTTAACACTATTCTCAAGAATAATATTATCTCCTCCAATTTACTAGTAGTGGAATCTGATTGGATTATAGTTTGGAATTTTCGTTATACTTGCTATATATTCACTATTAATGCTCACATATTGGAAACCAGTATTGTAATGATTTTTTTGGCTTTTTTTTATGTTTTTTTGTATTTTATAGTGGTAGACAATCTAAAAAACTCTACTAAGAATTCCACTATCTTATATTTTTACTTAATTATTTGAAGTGATGCTCTTGTGTCTTTTTTCTTTCTTGTATAATTTTTTTATACTTTTAGTTTTGGTCAAGTATAAAAAAGAATTATTTGTTTCCTTACATTAGCATCTTTATGTTCTTTTGTTATGTTTGAGTAGCAAGTTATTATCTTCAACTTCTTATCACTTATGCTAAAATTATCTAATGGTATAGTGACTAGTTATGTCAAACCATAACAATCAATTTGGGTAGTGGAAGTGATGTGGCTTGATGATCCAAGGTATTACTTGTTCAATGACAATTGATTTATACATGAAAGTAGGGTGTAATTATCCACTAGTGATTTTAGTGATATGTAGGCTAAGGTGTTGGGTCATCAATTATCTAGGTTGGTGTGGTTGACTCACATTATTTTTTTGGCATGAGAATATTGTTGAGAATTTTCTATCAATTATGTGTCCTCTTCTTGTTGGTTACAACTTTATATTGGATAATGTTTTATGTTAAAATATTTCTCATTAATGCACTAATATGTTCATTTATCATATTTTTGGCAAGTTATTCAATAAAAGTTATTAAGTGATGTGGTAGCATCCTATTGATAGTAGCTCAGTGGATAACTCTATAATTCATTAGTGTAGATTAATTCTCCTATGTTGTTTATATTACTAGTGTTGGTATGCATGATCAAACTCTATGTATGTGCTTGTAGGTTATCTTAAAGGGTGCAAGGATTGTGTGATCATGTGGACATACTACAAAACATAGCACCAAAGAGGGACAAGATGGCTTGTGTTTGGTCAAAACAAAAATTACAAAATATCATTAAGAACCATGTAGTGGGATCTATGGCATGCTATTTTAATATGGCCACTTTAATTTTATATCTTCACTAATATGTTAAAGGGTATGTTGTGTCACATTCCCATTAGAATAGTTGAATGAGTAAAGGATGATGAACTCATTTATGTTTATCTATGATTCCTTGTCTCAATGTGATTGCTATGGCTATTTGAGGTGGAAACATGGAATCACATGGATTTATTTTATTGTCCTAGAAGATTGATGGGAAATATGACTAATAGTTTTCTTTGTGCATAATAGTGAATAAGTGAGTGCCACATGGATATAGCTAAAATATATCATGACATACTTGGTGGGATCACTATCTACTTAGTGGAGTATTCAGTTATAAGTAAAAAGTGTATAATCATATAAACTAAGTTGACATATTCATTTCTTAGTAGAAACAATAAAATTGCCTTATAGCTTGGATGAATTTTCATCTATTTTATTGATTGCTATATCATAGATTCAAAAGTAGTCAACTAAATCCATTCATCACAACTTCAAATGGTTTATCAAAAATATATTGCATACACAATATTAAAAAAAAAATCATAATATATAAATGATGGATTTATGCCACAAAGGAGTAGTATAAAAATCAAAGTGTTGGATAGATGGTAGAGAGTTTAATACTATCCTCAAAGCTCAATTAGGTAATTATAGGCTTATGTGTTGTAATTAGTGACATGGTAGACACATATAAGGTGCAATAACAATCATTTGAGCTATGTTTCATGTGTAGAAGAGTGTTAGTCCCAAGTGTTGGATCTTTCTAGTAGTGATCAAAATTGCTTAAGAATCTCATTAAACATTTTTCTCTAAAGTTTTTGGGGTTTGTTATTAAGCAGAGTAACACACTAAATATCTTTGATTAGAAAGGTTGGGTGAATGAGTTAAATGATGAGAGAGGGTTATTCTATCCTACACTTTATTTTTTTTGGTGATTTAGAGGGTGATCCTATGGATCTAACCATGTGATAATATGCAATGAATAGTGTATGTGCCCCTCAAATGAGTTCATCTAAAATTATATAAAGAATTAACACACTCACAAGAATTAAGACAAGCAACTTTGACTAACTTTTTTGAAACTCATTTAATTCTTGAAATGGAATTATAGATCCAATTTTATTTTTTACTAATACAAATTACACCAATTTTAAAATTGAAATCTCAAGAGATCCCCGATTTATAGAAATGCTAACATCTACTATTGGGTGAATAGAGACATTTAAAGTAAAAATATAAATTGAGAATTTCCTTTGCATATCTAAATAAATAGTGAATGAAGAAAGAAGGGTAAACTAGAATTTATGATTTTTTTCATACTTTTTTGTGTAATGTGTGCACATATGTGTTTAGAGAAATTACAAATAAGTGCCTTATATCTTGTTGCAAAAGTCATTAATGAATTATGTACAAAAATAAAATATGATCCCTATGGTTTTAAAAGGACATAATAATCTAAGGTTTTGTCACAAACCTTAAGTCCTCAAATCCATATTTATTTACTAATATACAAATAGCTTCAGTTTTCCTTAATGAATGTTTATTATCCCATATATTGTTGAGAAACAAGGAAAAAATACTATGGCATATTTTAAAGAATTGATCCTCAACCAAAGGTCACATTATATCTTAACAAGGTCTATTAATGGTGACAACATGTTGTCTCAACATTTGAAATTGTTGAGAGAGAAGATGATATTCTAGAAGCATCCATGGCGGTAGATACCCCTAGGGTCAAGTAGAACCAAAGTACAAAAGGTTGTGAAAATCAAATAGAGCCTCCTCAATCCATAAAATGTTTTGGCATAACATTTGCATTAAATTTTAATGCTTTTCATTAATGTAATAATGACCTTGTAACTATCATGTATTTAAAATTCATGTTAAACTTGTATCAATGAATGTAAATATATGTTTGTGATTCAATGATTACTCAAATTTGTCAATATATGATTGCATGATTGGTATTTTTGTTAATTTACCAACTATATATTTAGGCTCAGGGTTATCATAGAATTGAAAGAATGAAATTTCATTTTTATGGTTAAGAATAAATTTGATCCCTAAATTTAGTTTCTATAAGTCTATAAAACATGATAAGGGTTAATTAATGGTTTGAAGTATAATATTTAAGAAGGGTTTATTGTAAATATCTTAAACCTGGTTAAAAGGGAAACCCTAATCAAGTCCCTAGATATTTTCATGAGTTAAAGATGTATTAAAATATTTAGGTCTTATAAAGGCTTGAATGTATATTTAAATATATCAAAAATCCATAATTTATATTAAATATAAGTAGTGAAATTACAATGGTATCAAAGCATATCACTTAAAACATATATTTGTAGGGGACTTAAGGAATATTACCATTAATATCCATAAGGGACATTATAGTGGTATGGGAGTTGATTTTTTTATTATCCCATTCCTTTGAATGATAATAATTAAAGTAGAGAGATTTTATGCATCTCAATGATAGAGAAACTAAGTATTATAGGAGGGAGAATAGAAAATAGGATGACTCCAAAATAGGGTGAGGATAGAATATTATGGTAGACAAGGAAAAATCTACTATTGTAGGAAAGATTATGACGTTTAGGTGGAGATAAAGTTTGACATAATGTTGGAAATTTTGGTGCAAAGGCTACACAAAATAGATAATAATATGAATGTACACATGGGATGGAATGGAAAAGGTAACTCTTCAAAGCTAAATAACCATAATATTTCTCCAAAAAAAATAGAGGACCATTCTCATCTTGTCTACAATATCTTTCCAACCTACCTAAGTTATTTATGAGGAAGAGCCTCAAAATTCATAGCCCATAATATAATAATTGATAATATCACAACTTTCTATGTTGTGTATAAAACACTACCAAAGGAGATTTAAGTTGAGATATCCCTTAAAAAAAATATAGCAAGAATGTCCCCAAAATTGAATTGAGACAACAAAACCCACATAGTGATTCCTAACATGCCTCAAGGAAGGTTGCATTATTCCCCTAAGATGGGTCCAAAAAGTAGACTACTTGTGCATGGGCATAGAGAATAGACACGTGTCTAACTCTCAAACCTATGATGGAGGATGAGGATATCAATTTTATTCCCTTTCATATACATACAAATAGTGGTTCCATTCACTAATAACTCAAGTTCACAACTCCATCAACTAGAATAATGAGTTCTACATGATGTTGGTTGAGAGGTTTGATTGGAAGGGTATGGAGATACACTTGAGGGAAATATCTTAGATCAAATAATATGGTTTGATGGAGAGATATGTGATAGAATTACAAAATCTATCTGTGTGATTGAAATTAAGCGTATCAAATGTAGATTAAAAACAAATCAAACACACCAATAAGACATTATATTGAAGAAAACTAATTAAAAACTAAAGCAAACTCTTAATAACAATAATTTCTTCAATGACGTCCCATTTTCCTCTATCTCTAGTGTTTTTGTCGATTCCAGCTTGCTCTTAGATCGTAGGCTAGGCTTAACAAACGGTCTTCCTAGAGAATGATATTTGAAGATGAATGCATGCTATGCTAATATATGATTAACATGCTTAAACTAAACATGATTGCTAGAATGTAAGATTACTAAATTATGAATGCTAAAGCTGATAATGACAATGTTAAAATGCTAATTCCCTAAATGCAACTAATCTCTAATGTTTGTCTCTAATGTGTGTGTGTAATCACTGCATAGATCCATAGGGGTATTTATAGAGTTTTCAAAAGATTCTAATTGATTAATGTGATCAACAGTTGAAATCAAGCTTGTCAAGATGAACTGTGAGAGATTTTGGAAGTTGAGAGAAAGATGGAAGGTTGAGAGAATAATTGGAGATGTTTCCTTCCCACAAAACCTTCCACTCAAAAATAGAGGCAACCTACCATTTGTCATCTTTAGTTATGAGTTAGTTTTTTAGTTGAAGCTAATTCCCATAATTAATTAAATAAATTTATTTAATTACATGTGACAATGAATTTAAAAGTTTGCATAATTAAACAAGTGATGCAAGTGTCGAGTTTCTATCAGAGAGCATGATGCATTTTGAGGTAGAGGAGAAAGTAGATAAGAAACTAATGACCATTCTTGTCATGCAATTAGTATATTTGTGTGAAAAGGTGCAAAAATCATGTTTGAAGCTCAAGAATATAATTACTCTAAATGCCTTCCAATGTATTTGTACTCTAGTACTATGAATTTCATGATAACAACATTTGAAATTAAGGTTGAATATAATGTCATAGTCCAATGCCATAAGCAATTGACAATTATCTCAAATATCCACCATATACATGCTAGGATCTAGTTGTTTGAGTCAAACTCTCTGCCTCCTAAACTACAATAATTAACTAACTTGAGATGCTAGTGAGGATTTTATAAGTTTTGTAGAATCTTATTGCAATTGTGCTGCTTTCATTGCTCATTGCTCATGATAAAGAAAACAAATGCAATAAAATGGATGCTGTAAATTTTAGATTGTGGAAAATTTTATTTTGAACTCATCAATAAAATATGTTCCATGAATGAAAAATAGTACCATAGAAAATAATCTCATGCATCTACAATTGCATGTGAGATGCACTATGGAGGAACTAAGCTAGTCCATTCCTTGAAATAAGAAATGCCTTAAAGCCTATAAATGAAGCATTTGATCAATGTGGAGAACTACTAAAAGTATTTTAGGGTCATTTGATGAAAGATGTGTAAAGTGTCACAAAATACGCCAAGTTAAAGGGTGGGATTTTCATTTAAAAAGGACAAGTTCTGAATTGCTATGTTCACAAAGAGTCTTCAACAAAGGAATGTGACAATGGGACTTAAAATTTGCATATCAATTACATCTAAACCACTAAAAGAACCCTTATCTTGACAATTTTTAAAAATTATAGTAAGCATTCTCAAAATTTGCAAAACTGCATCTTAGATATCTGAAAATCATTTCTAGAACTGACATATTTACTTAAAAATAAGTGAAAATGTACAAATAATTATGTTCAATGATGGAAGGTACCCTATTGTACACAAATTCAAAATTAGAAACAAACTAAAAAAGAATCCAACACGAAGTAATTGGCATAAACAGTAACATAAATTAGAATTCCATTATTCATTGTTTGTTAAGGTTTTTTTACAGTTGTTTTGAAATCAATATAACATTTGTCTTTTAAAATAGCTCCTTCTTGATCATTCTCTTCACATCCTTAAAAACTAGTAAAAATGATATGAGATTTGGGGAGGCGGCGATGTGCTCGAAGGTGTGGTTCCCTGCTAGGGCAGTGATGCCTTAGCTTCATTGTTGCTTTCGTTGGTTGTGTATGTGTCTTATGCTTTGATGCGGGTTGGCTACGTTGGTTTCTCAAGTGTGTGGGGTTGCCACATGAGGAGTGTGGTGTAGGGACTGCTACGAGGGTTTGTATTTTTGTGTGTGGGGTTTGTTGTAGGAGGAGTGTGGTGTGGAGTGTGGTGGAGGGTTTGTTGTGGGGTTTTTTGAGGTGTGGGGTCTTTCTAGTGGGGTGTGGTGGTTTGTGGGGTTGGCTTGGGGTGCCAGGTGTGGTTGATGATGGTTGAAGTCTCAAAGAGCTTGGTGATTGTGGGTGCAATTCTACCTCCAGGCTTCACTAAGGACTTGCATGCTCAAATGATGAATAACTCTTTTGTGGGTGAGAGCTCTAAGCTCAAGAAAGTGAATGGTTGTTTTCCGCAGAGTCACGCTCATCCAGTTTTGGTTATCTCTCCAGAATCAGTGCATGAGGATTTCTCTTATTGGACTCAACATGTTTTGATTTGTAAGTTCTTGGGTATTCGTGTCCCCCTCTCAGCTTTGGAGTCCTGGATGCATCATTCCTGGCAGGTTGAAGGTGATTTTGATATTTTGGTGGTTGGGAATGGCTTCTTTATGGTTGATTTTTCTTGCATTTCATATCATAATCATGTTTTTGAGGGGGGGGCATATTTTTACAATCATGTGGGTTTATTCATGAAACCCTGGCATGGAGGTTTCAATGCATATGACGACCTACCTTCTTAGGTTTTTGTTTGGGTTTGCTTGCCATGGCTACCTTTGGAGTTCTAGAGAGAAGATATTCTACAACGGATAGCAGCCTTGTTGGGGAAGCCGACTGCCATTGCCCATAATACTTTGGATAAAAAAGGTATTTTCCTTTGGTCGCATTTGTGTTGAAATTGATTTAAATAGTCCATTTCTAGACTCTTTGGAGATTTGTATTGGATCTACCTCATGGATTCAATAGTTAGATTATGAGTCCCTTCCTTTCTGCTGTCACTTTTGTCATGAGTATGGACACCTTTAGCATCAATGTCCTCGGGCATCTAGAATGGCCAGGGTCTCTTCTTCTCCATCATCGGGGCCTTCGGTGGAGAAGGAAAATAAAAGCAATGTGTCTATGGCTAAAGGGGGAAAGGATGAGAGAGGGCTTGATAAGGATGGCTTCACTCCAGCTAAACCGAAAGCTAAGGGGAGAGGTTAGAAGCGACCCTATAAGGATAAGCAG
>VDFB02130041.1:0-67540 GCA_007258455.2 Sequoia sempervirens | reverse complement strand
TGATGGCCTAGAGGCCATTGGGGCAAAAAAATGTCCCCCTGCCAGAAAATTTCACCGTCGCCGGTTTCCTGCATAGATAGATGGAATATTCTATGTTTCTTCCCAAAATATTCCATCAAGGAATATTCCCTATGTTTCCATATTTTCATCACTAGTTGGGGATTGGCGCGGGCCCGTGGTTCACCATATACCCTCAGATTGGTGTTGGAAGCCAGCCAGGGGCTGGGGAGATTAGCAGTGTAGGGCAGTGGAACCTGGCAGTGGCGGCGTTTTTGGTGGTTGTTGGGTGGTGAACTTCTTTAACTCTATGAGTGTCGCATAGTTTTAAAAAAACATGGTTTTTTTCTAAATTGTGCCTCAAGATACGTGCAAGGGAGATTGTACAGCTGCCCAAAAAAAAAAATTTACTTCTTGGACCAACTTCACCAAAATTGATGAATCGACAAGTGTTCTTAGGGTTTTTTGGCCATTGTGAATGATGGTGACCTTTGTTTTACCCAAACTACTTTGAACAATCGGCTACCTCGAACTTGAAAAAACTCTCTTAGCTTGAAACCCTCATGGATTTGGTAAATGATGGCCAAAATTTTCAAAAAAAAATTCAATCCTAACTTTTTCCAACACTCTGAATCCAATAGTGAAGCTTGATTTGATCCAAAATGCCTCATAAATAAACTTAAGGCATGATACCCTTGAGGAATTTCAAACGAACTCTGCAATGATTTTCTCAAAAATTTGAGAAGTGGTTCCAAATCAAGGCTTTGATACCATGTAGAAGTTGAAAATCCAACTTCACAATCCCCAAGAATCACCTGCAAGCAATCACCTATCACATGCAACAAATATTTAGAACAAAAATGAAGAGATGTTCTATAAACTCTTCAAGAAAATTTTTGCAAGCAAAAATCAGATGCATAACCCTAATTTTATCTTGAGCAAAAACTCAGCTCAATAAGATAAGGATAATAATTAGCCTAGAAAAGAAAAATATGCCTAACTAAACTTATGCTAAAGTGTAATTAAATAATTAATTACACCAACAATTATAGCTATGAGATATCATCTATTGATATGCTTTCAAATGATTAGTTGCTCATTATCTCTTCTCATCAAGGAGTTCCAGCTCTTGTAGTTGGGAAACTTTGTATTCATCATCTATTGTGAGACCCTTCAATGATGCCTTAAGTGATGGAATCTCAACCTCTAGAGGTAATATGGCTTCTACTCCATAGACAAGAGCATATGGTGCTGCTCCTGTTGGCGCTTGGATGCTAGTTCTATAGGCCCATAATGTAGGATTGAGTTGAATATTCCAATCTTTCCCTACATCATTCACAGTCTTCTTCAAGATCTTTAATATAGTTTTGTTTTAGGCCTTTGTTTGACCATTCCCTTGTGGGTAGTAGGGTGTTAAATATCTTTGTTGGATATGGAATCTCTCACAAAGTTCATCAACATCTTGATTCTTGAAGGGTTGTCTTTTATTTGTGATGGTGGAGTTGGGAATGCCATACCAACAAATGATATAGTTGAGTATGAAAAATGAGATTTTTTTGTCATTAACCTTAGTGAGAGGTACTACCTCAATTCACTTGGTAAAGTACTCTATCATTGTGATGATGAACTTGTGTCTATTTAATGATCAAGGATGAATATTTCCAATTAGATATAACCTCCATTGAGAGAATGGTCAAGTTGACATGAATGGTTGTAGTTCCTATGTTGGTACATGGATGAGATTCCCATGTATCTGACATTTTAATCAGTTCTTCACAAAGTGAATGATTCTCTTTCCATTTTAGGCTAGTAGTAACCCATTCTAATCAATTTCTTAGATAAGGTTAGTCCACTTGAATGAGTACCACAAATGCCACCATGAACTTATTGTAAAGCCTTCTCAAATTTGTCACACTCAAGACATCAAAGTAAAGTACCATCAAGACTACGATGATAAAGGGTGTCAGCGATAAGAGTATAGTGAGAGGATTGGTGGATAAAGTTGTGATTTTGGTTATGAGATAAGTCAGGTGGTAAGATATTGTCTTTTAGGTAGACATAAATCTTTCCATACCAAGATGAATCAGATCCTACTAAGTGGAAAATCATTTGGCTTTCAAGTGTGTTATAGGTAGGTGCAAATAATTGTTCCACCAAAAATTCATAGCGAGCCTAATTTTTTGGGAGTTGTAACAATGATGAGATCATGGTCATGGAATTAGCTGATTTGTTATCAAGTCTTGGAATTTGTATGAACTTGATATTCATGAAGTACTTCACCATTTTCTTGTATGGAAACAGTTTGTCATCTTTGGTCTAATAATCATCATTGATCTGATTAATGACTAACTATGAGTCACCATAGAATTGTAGCTCTGTGATCCTCCATTCCAATGCTATCTTGAGTCCATTGATTAAAGATTCATATTCAACTATGTTGTTGGTGTATGGAAACATTATCCTATATGACTGAGGAATGGTATGTCCTTGAGGGGTGACAAAGAGTATGCCTACCCTTGATCCATGTTGATTGAGAACCATCAAAGTATAATGACCATGGTTGTTTGGATTCTGTAATGAAGACATCAACATTTGAAAATTCAATGCGCATGGGTTTCTTTGCGTGTAGTGGTGCTTGAGCTAGTTGATCAATGATAACTTATCCTTTGATTACTTTACAATCAACATAATGGATGTCAAACTCACTTAGGATCATAACCTATTTTGCTAACATTCCTATTAATGTACCTTTGCTTAGCAGATACTTGAGTGGATCAATCTTTGCAACAAGATTGATTGTATGAGTTAACATGTAGTGCCAAAATTTCTATGAGGCAAATACTACTACTAGACAAGCCTTCTTGATGAAAGTGTAGTTGATTTCATGACTTTTTAGCATTCAGATGATGTAATAAATTGCACATTCTTTTCCTATAGAGTCCTCTTATGCTAATAATGCCCCTACAAATGTCTCTGTTGTTGCAATATACAAGATTAGAGGTTTATTCGGATTTGGTGGTACTAGAACTGACGAGTTCATTAGGTACTGCTTGATCTGTTGAAAGGCCATTTTACACTTGTCATCCCATTTGAAAAGAACATTCTTATGCAATAGATGTGTGAAAGGTAGACTTTTATCTACCAGCTCTGCGATGAACCTTCATATAGATTGAAGTCATCCCTGTAATGATCTCAACTGAATAATATTCCTTGGTGGAGGAATTTTCATGATTGATTTTACCTTAGTAGGATCTACTTCAATTCCTTTTGCTAATACTACAAATCCCAAGAGCTTTCTAGATGTGACCCCAAAAATACATTTCTTGGGGTTGAGATGAACTTTGAACTTTTCCAACCTTGCATAGATTTTGGATAATACTTCAAGATGTCCTCTTGTGTGTGATTTTCCAATATATCATCTACATAATCTTCCATGAATGTGTGCATCATGTCATGAAAAATTGTAGTCATAGCTCTTTTTTATGTAGCCCCAACATTCTTTAGACGGAAAGATATGATGTTCCAACAATAAGTTCCCCATGGACATGTGAAAGTTGTTTTGTCTTGGTCTTCAGGTGTAATCTTGATTTGGTTGTAACTAGAAAATACATCCATTAGTGAATACATGTCATGGCCAACTGTAAGATCAACTATGGTGTCAATATTTAGAAGTAGGAAGTCATCCTTAGGACATGCTTTATTAAGATCTTTGAAATATGTGCACACTTTGATACGTCTATCTAGTTAGGACATAGGAACACTATTAGAGATCCATTCATAATAGTCAACTAATCTTATAAATCTCACATCAAGGAGTTTTTTGAGCTCTACTTTAACTAGTAGTGCAACATGAGGATGCATCTTTCTAAGTTTTTTTGTCACAAGCTTAACTCCTAGTTTGATGGATAAGTGAAGCATTATGAGATTGGGATCAAGACCTGACATGTATGCATAAGACTAGGAAAATTTGACTTGATTTTCTCTTAGAAATTCCATGAACTTGGGTACTTCTTTTTCTATCATTGACACAACTAACTGTAGAATCCTTGGTTGTTCTGTAGTTTCAAGATTACCCTCTTTTGTAGGCTCAATCAAGATAGGTGATTGCTCAAGATAGTGCTTGGAGAGAGTGTCAAGTTTCCCATCATTTGGTGCCTTAAAAAGGTTTTCACCATATGTTATGCTCTTTGTTTTATCTTGTGTTTGATCTAACATCGCCACATTCTAGTTTTCACCATTAGATCTCTATTTTTTATTTTTATTTTTGTAGTTAGGAGACTTGACACTCTCCTAATCAAAGACTCTATGTAAAAAATCACTAGTGGAACAATCATTTGTGTCGTCTATGGAAAGGAAGTTCACAATAGATTCATCACTTGGAAACATAGGTATATCAATAGGTTCAGACAAATCCTAGTCAATGAGATTGGGATGCGTCAAAGGTAGCAGGTCATTGGGTTGCATGAAATCGGCTATGGTTATGGTCATAATAGAGTTGTCTATAGGATTTGAGGTATAAGGTAGATCAATGATGGTATTGTTCTCGTGATAGTCTTGTTCATTTAAATTTGACTCAGTATCACTAGAATCACAGTTACCTTGTAGTTCAGATTCTTGTGGTTGGTTCCTTGAACCTTCACCTTCAATTAGAGTTGGGGTATACTTGTGTATTACATCAAACTTTTTGTCCCTCCATAACTCATCATTGTAGATGGCATCCCATTCATATTCACTAGAGTCTATGTCAGAGTTATTATCCATGAAATTTTGAATTGCCATAAAACATGCTTCTCTTGTATTAGAACCTTCTTGCAATGTGAGTACAAAATCATGAAATTGCTTGGATGTTATTTTTTTTTAGTATCATAGCCTAGTCCTGTTTCATCCTTTGTAGCAAGTCCTAGAAGGTGAATAGGCTCAACTACTCCTTTTCGCTTTCTAATAGGACCATTACCATCATAGCCCATCTTTTGGATGATTGAATACCCTTTTCCATATTGATCAATTGGTATTTTGATATTGAGTATTATTTCTTCATCTTTATAGAGCCAATTTAGAACTTCTCTATCCTCAGGATCTTCCATGGGTAGTTTCCCATTGATAAATCATCCATTAAAATTTGTACTTGGCTCTGTTGGTAGTTGTGTTGATGTTGATGCTACAAATATTTGTTGTTGTGTAATAGAAAGTTGTCCATGTGACTGAGGTGATGTAGGTGGATTAGCAAGACAAAGAGAGTACTCCCCTATTCCATTGTCCTTGAACCATAGTTGATTGTCAAAGCTTTTGGTTAACTAACTAATTTGTGTATCAACTTTGGGAGAAGTACTAGCAAGAGCTTCTTGATTGTTGGAAACCAAAGTGTCTTGACTAGCTTTGATGTTGGCATAACTCTGACTATTTGAATTATCAATTGGTATTGTGATCTCTTGTCCGTCATAAGGAAACTTAAGACATTGATGATATGTGGATGGGACAACTTGCATTTTGTGGATCCAAGGAAGACCCAACAAGATTTTGTATGCATGATCACGATCTAACACTTGATAGAAAGTATTTTTGATAACAGGTCCCACTCTAATCGACAGCATGATTAAACCCTTGGATGCTCTTTCCTCATCATTATAGGCTTTAATAGTAATCTTTCTTCTAGGATCAATGGAATCCTTGGAAAATCATAAAGCTTGAACTAACTTCATGGTACATATGTTTAACCCAACCCCTCCATCTATTAGGATGTGTATAACACGAAACTTGTGGATTAGGACTTCTAAGTATAATGATGAATTATAGGGATGAGTCATGGAAACGTCATATTTTTTAGAGAATGAGAGGCATATGGGTGAGGATAAGTTTCCCACCATGGCTTGAAACTGGTCCACATCCATATTAGTGGATATCATTGTTTCAACGAGGGCCCTTTCTAGAATTTCCTTGTGTGCTAGGGAAATTTTTAGGAGTTCTACGATAGAAATCTAAGCGGGAGTTTTTCTAAGTTGATTTACTAAGTCATATTGATGTTGAGGCAGGGGAACAATGGATTTTGAAGAAGTACCCTTTAAGAAAACTTTAGCTTGTGCCCTTGTTGTTGCATTGACTTGTCTATATTCCATCATTTCTTTAACTTTTATAACATTGACCTACTCGTCGTCAATGTAGATATGGTTGATTATATTATTGTTGATATGATTCACACTTTTTCCAGAAGACTCACCCTTTTGAAAGTTGGGAAAAGGGTTGTGAAATGCTTGGTGGTCTTTGTTTGATTGTTGGTGTCCTTCTAATGTGATGGTGTCATTTTTTATTAAGTCTTGAATGACATTCTTCAAGGCTTGAAAATTATTTGTATGATGGCCTTTGCACTGATGATAGTCACAATAGTATGCATCGTGCCATGATGGAGGCTTCACATTGGGTTCACAATTTTGTTGAGGTGGTAAAGTAAGAACATTTTTAGCAATCAACTCTTTGAATGCAGATTCTAAAGACTAGCCCAATGGAGTAAAAGTTCTTCTGCTAGAGAAGATTGAAGATCATTGTGGATTTGTGTTTGAGGCATTTCGTAAGGCATTGTTGTTGTTATTGTTTCCATGCTAACCTTGATTGTGAGTAGAGGTTTGATTCACATTGTTCCTTGGAGGAGGAGGATTGTTTCCATGATTTGTGATAGAATTGACATTGTTATAGCTATTGTTGCGAGGAGCACTTGGAATAATAAGAGAAAATGGCTTACTCGAGACATGATTTGCATCTACAACACCATCATTCACCACATTTTTGTTGTGAGTCCAAAACTTAGATTTATCATTTTTGTTGTGGTGATTTGAAGAGCTAGGATTGCCCTTATCAAGTTTAAGTATTCCTCTTTTGACCATAGCACCCTCAATGGTTATGGCATTATCAATCAATTTTTCAAAAGAGTGTGGACAATGTAAATTCAAATGATAGCTCATTTTTCGGATCTAAGTTGTTGATGAAGATAGCCATCTTTTCATTTTTAGGAACAAGACATGGATATTGAGTGAACAATCTTCTCCATTTTTGAAGAAAAGTAAATAAATTTTTGCCAATTTTTTTTTTAACTTTGCAAAGATCCAGCATAGTGATTTGATGTTGGATGTTGTAGGAATACTATGATATTAACTGGTTGATTAATTCCTCAAATTTCTTGATAGGCTATGTGATTTTTGATAGCCATTCCATAGATTAGCTTCCAAGACTCCTAGGAAACAAACACATCAAGTATGTGTCCTCATGAGAAAACTCTAAATTCATATTTCAGAAGTCTCTAATATGATTGATTGGATCCAATTTCCCATTATAACGATCAAACTTTGGAACTTTGCAATGTTTGGGAAATGGGATCATATTAATACTATGATCAAAAGGATAAGGAAAATATCATCGATAGCATATTTATTCGTGGTGGTTCCCCCTTGCATGTCTTTAATTTTTCCTTGTAGTGCTTTAATCTGTTGAGATAAGGCACTAAGATTAGATAAGGGTGTTTCATCAAGACTTCTCTTTAAGTTCTCAAAATCAAAATCATGAGACAATTTAGCTCCTTTGCTAGTCAAATACAAGAAATATTTTTCTTTTTTTCTCTCTAAAATATTTTCTAAGGCTTTGTGAAATTTTGGATCTTGCTCAACCTCTCTAAGGTGACGTTCTTCATCTTGTTCATCATCACTATCTACAAGAGTTTTGTTCCAATCCCTATATTTGTTGTAAGGAAATGGATTTTCTTCTTTGTTATCCATGTTGTTTTTGAAAAGGGGATTATGACTTACACTATAAAGTGGATTACTACTCTCACCTTCTTCTTGAGTTATTTGGGTATGATCTTGTTGAATATCCTCTTTTAGCTTATTGTATTGAGATCTTGTAAAAATAGGCATATGATTCTGAAATGTTCTTCTAGACTTAGATCATAGTTTGATAAGTGTGAAAATGATGATGTTTTGATCCAATAAGATGAAAATATTATTATATGATTAAAGATGCTTCTAATTGTTGATTGTGGCTTCCAATGATGAAGGATATCAAAATCATGGGAAGTTGAATCAAAAAATAAGAATTTGTTTGAAAGGTGCACTTTAAATATTTGATCCTTGTTTTTGAAGAATGATAAGTATATCAAATAGCCTAATTAAACTCATTGAAGGACTTGACTAGGATGTGTTGGATATTTAATAGAAGGTTGTGGTAGAGAATCAAATTTGAGAGGTTGATTGTGATTGTGTTGTTGTGATATAGCTCTTCTCTAGAAATAGGCTTGTGAATATAAAGGCTCTATAGTGTACTCATCAGTAAATCCCCTAGCAAAATCTTGGTACCTATGGAGAAACTCACAATAATGGAGCAAGACATTTTGAATTTTATACAAAAACTTTCTATGTTACAAGGTTTTCTTGTAACCTAAATATTTCTTAGGTTTCTTGATCCTATTGGCAATTGACATCCTAACAAATTTGGTTGATTTCCACTCTCTAAGCATGAGAGAAATGTCAAGATGCTACTAGACCGAGGATGTTACAAACTTAGATCTTTCAAAAGTAAAAAAATTGGAAAGTGACAGATGTGCTACTTTGTGCCCTATATGCACTGCAAAAGTAGGAATATATGCTAGAGAAATAGTCAAATGTGCTACAATAGACCTCAAATGTGCTACAATATGTCTCATATGTGCTTCAAAAAAATGTTTTGACAATGACCAAAAACTATTTATAGAATATTTAGCCTATGCGCTAAAACACTCAATGTGTGAAAATAGACTCTAAATGCGTTGAACTAACCAGTGGATATGCTAGAACATGCCTCATATGTGCTAAAATAGTTTTCTAAGGCAGTTTTCCGAACAGTTTTGAATATTTTTAGCTAAGTTTTTGTATGTTCATTTTGGATGATCTTTTATCTGAATTAATGTGATTGAAGACACAACAAACATTATGAATTTTTTTTTTTTAAGCCCTATACTAAACATCAAGTGTATGTTCAAAAATGTTTTCAAAAAGTGTTTTCACAAGTTTTGCACATAACAAACAATTTAGGCAGACTCACTCTTAGTACTCAAGTAGGTCATCATAATAGCCACAACCCACATCTTAGAACTTCATTGACTCACACAGTCGTGTCACCCCTAAATAGGCACCTATGTTTTTGTCTTTTCTAGGTGCATAATCAAAGTGATGAAAGTGGATATTAGACCCCCTGAGCAAATGGTCCTTGGCAGTTATATGGTGAGTATCTTGGGGGCAAATTCTTCCCTCCCCTTGCACTGCAATTATTAGGATGTTCGAAAACTGACATAGTTGGCTACTACACTAGGTTCATAGTAAGGGTTTCCATTTAGTGTGGCAATAATAAACTCCCTCAGGAGACCTCCCAACCTTTAGAAAAAGGATTTGGGGATGGTTATCTTGCACACTACTAGCAAAAGTGGGTTTCTCGAGATTTGCTTTAAATTTTATAGTGGGTGGAATAACCTAGCTTTGGTTTGAACCCACTTGGGTCGTTTCTCTTGGGTGAGTACTTTTTCCCACAAGAGCAGGCCCTCTAAGGATTTAAGAAAGCATTAAAATTGTAGAAATTAAAAGGAAATTCTGGTATTTTAATCACCTAGTTAAGGGGAGAGCATAGACCTATTGCCACAAACAAAGCATAGAAAGGTTCTTTTTAGAGCCCAAATGACAATGATTTAATCTATGTGAAGATATTGCTTCACAACAAGTATGGGATTCATTTTAACCGCAAAATCAATGTGTGGTGACTAACATAGGATTGCTTCTTTTTAAATTCCATGTCTATCCTAGGATTGGTTCATTTTAAATATATGTGTCTACCCTAGGGTTGCTTCTTTTTAACCAGGAAAAAAAAATTTGTGGAAGGCGTCAGACTCAGAACTTTGTTTAGTTACAACCTCCATGCACGAAAAGATCATACATATGTGCTAAAAAAAATAGTTAATGTGCTAAAAAAATTTTATAAGCGTTGCAAAAAACCTTAAATGCGCTAAAATGAATCCTAAATGTGCTATCTAAAAATGCATTTTTTTTAAAAACAAAATTTTGATGAAGTGAGCTAAATAAATGCACTATTTTTTTCCCTAGATGTGCTAAAGTAATTGTTAGATGCATTGAAACAGTTCCCAAATGCACCGAAAGACATGTAGAAGCATTGAAAGAAGTCCTGGATGCACTAAAATAACCCATGGATGTGCTAAAATGTGAAATTTTCTGCAAAGCCAAACTCCAAAACGTGAAATCTTGTCAAAAAAATCTACAAGTAGATGTCAAAAATGGGGAAAATGCCCCATGGTGGGCGCCAAAAAATGTGTGATTGAAATTAAGTGTATCAAATGTAGATTAAAAACAAATCAAACACACCAATAAGACATTAAATTTGAAGAAAAATAATTAAAAACTAAAGCAAACTCTTAATAACAACAATTTCTTCAATGACATCCCATTGTCCTCTATCTCTAGTGTTTTTGTCAATTCTAGCTTCCTCTTAGATTATGGACTAGGCTCAACAAATAGTCTTCCTAGAGAATGAAATTTGAAGACGAATGCATGCTATGCTAATATATGATTAAAATGCTTAAACTAAACATGATTGCTAGAATGTAAGATTACAAAATTATGAATGCTAAAGTTGATAATGACAATGCTAAAATGCTAATCACCTAAATGCAACTAATCTATAATGTCTATCTCTAATGTGTGTGTGTAACCAATGCTTGGATTCACACGGTTATTTATAGAGTTTTCAAAAGATTCAAAAATTTGATCAATTGTTGAAATCAAGTTTGTCAAGATGAATGGTGAGAGATTTTGGAAGTTGAGAGAAAGATGGAAGGTTGAGAGAATAATGAAAGATGTATCCTTCCCACAAAACCTTTCACTCAAAAATAGATGTAACCCGCCATTTTCCATCTTTAGTTATGAGTTGGTTTTGTAGTTGAAGATAATTCCCATAATTAAATAAATAAATTTATTTAATTACATGTGACAATGAATTTAGAAGTTTTCATAATTAAATAATTAATATTTAATTATGTGTGAAGTGAGAAAAGGTGTTAAATTAAATATTTGTAATATTTAATTTAACTGTGAGATGAAGAAGGTGTTTGGAGGAATATTCCATTATTTGAATTTAAACATTCAAATTATGAATAATATGATAATTAATTTTAACAAATTATAAAATTTATTTAATTTAATTAAGAGGAAGATGGAAGATGGTAATAATTAAATAAACTTATTTATTTAATTAAGGTAGAAGAATTATAAAAGTGAGCGATATAAATAAATAATTAAATCTATTTATATGTAGATGACTTTAGAAGATTAATTGAGTAATTCATATTTAATTAATTAACAAGCTTGATCAATTGTGACCATTTTTAGATGTATACACTATCCATCATAGTACCTAATATCTTACTAAGGAGGCTAACTATTCTTTTCAAGAGGGCTGTGGACTTAAGACTACTATAAAAATAAATAAGTTTCAAAAAGGACTTTCCATTGTAAGAAGTGTAAGTAAGCTAAGGTAGTGAAACAATTTCCTATACTAAACTTGAGAGGAGAATAATGTAAAAAAATTACAAATCTTTTCAAGAGTTACAAAAACTTAAACAAAAACAAGAATAAATATCATGCATACCATAACACCATGATTTACATGGGGAAAATCCTTTCAGGAGAAAAAACCCCACACTCCAAAAGCCACCCAATATACTATACAAAAATCACAAAGATTACAATATACTTGTAGAGAAAGCTTCCCATAGGAGTATCACCACTAGAAATCCAAAGACAACACAATCACTATTAGGCTCTAAGAAAACATCACAATACCACAACCATAATACAACACCCTCATAAAATAGGGTTAGCTTCTAGGGAAAGATAAGCCAACAAAATGTCTACCATTAGATCTAAAATCTAGTAGTTAATGGTCCAGATTTATAATATATCATTAATTTAATGTGTTTTAGTCATTTAGGAGTTTTTGTGAATAAAAAAATATTAACACACATCCCACTCCTCTGCTCCACCCCATGCTCCCATTGTATATTACACCTATATGTGTAACTAGGAAATATATATATATCCTATCAACAATAAACCTTATATAATTGCAAGGTTGAGACAATTTTTTTCAAAAAATATCCCACTTGTTGAACACCTTGCAAGAGCAATGGGAGGGAGTAAACATTGCTTCTTAATTGCTAGGGGATGAAAGGCCCATATTCTCTGAACACCATCTGAACTTCTTTGTGCTTATAGGTTTAGTTAAAGAATCAAAAACATTCATCAAAGTCTCTACCTTAACTAGCTTCACCTTGCCATCTTCGATCATATCTCTAACAACATTATATTATACCTCAATTTTCTTGGTCCTGGCATGAAATGTTGGGTCCTTAGCTAGCCATATCACACTCTGAATTTCATAATAAACTATCATTGCACCTTTTTTAATTTCAATATCTAAACATGGTCTAGGCCAAATGGCTTCTTTACAAGCATGAGTAACTACCATATACTTAGCTTCAATAGTGGACAAAGAAAACACAACATGTCACTTACTCATCTAACTAATTTGACCACCAAATAAAGTAAACATAACCATAGGTGGATCATCTACTATCAATAGATCACTTGCCCAATCCAAATCCACAAAACCATGAATATCAAGGGAAATATCATCTTGAATTAAATTACTATGATAACATTGTTACAAGTATGAGAAAATTTGGGGGTTTTTTCATTGATTTCAACACAACACAGTATGTTATAGATTGTACATGTATATTTGAGATGTTGCTAAGATGTTGTGAGTACATGGATCTATCTTTATGACATTGCAGATGTGCTGAGTTGGTGTGTTTCCAAGTGATTTTGGGAAAATTAATAAAGAAGAGAAGTCAAAATGTTGAGTGCATTTAGAACGTGCTCCGGTATGTGCTTCACATTTCCCCTATGTTGATTCTATGCTTGTACAGATCTAAAGGGATGCTAATGGTGTTATTGTGGTGATATATCCCAAGTTTTAGCTTCTGGTGTGATGGTACATGAAAGTTACGTTCACTGGTATGTGAACTGTTCTGGCATAGTTGGTATTTTGTGGACTAGGAGAAATGTTTTTGCTCTATAGTCCTTCGCTATTTTTTTTAGATCTTGCAGATTTGGGATATGTCTTATGAAGGTATTTTTTGTGTTTTTGCAAAGTAGTTTGAGTTTTGATGGTTTGGAAGTCATGTTTCAGTGTCATTGTGTGTGTTTGCATAGTCTAGATGGACTGGTGAAAGGTGTTCAGTGTTTGAATTTTATTGCACTTGTGGCAGATGTATCTAGAGGAATCTGAGATGTATTCTCATGCATAATAAAGCATGTTGTGGCATCCACAAGTCATTTTCTTGTTGGGAAGCATGTACATCAATGTTCATTTGTGTTTTCGTTAGGTTTGGTGGACCTGGTCTTTACACTTCATTCAAAGAATTAAAATTAATAAAGGAAGCATGTGGTTGATTTGAGACATTATCTTTTGGTCTTGGTTAAATGTTTTATTGGTCCAATCTCATTCCTTTCCACCAAAGGAATGTTGAGTTTCTGATCTAATTTGAATTTATGAAATGATTTTTTTGTGGCAACCCTTGGAGGAAGGTTCTAAGGTTGAAGATGGTATAAATGTAATTCAAATTGTGAAGAGTTGTATGACAATGTGATACAAAGTGATGAAGTAAGCCAAAAATCATAAGAGAAGAAGTGTGTATCAGTGAGTTGAGGCAGCAGTTCTCTATTGTGTTGGATTCCTAAAGGCAGTGAGATAAAGGTTTCTATAATTATTTATTCAATTTTGTGGATGTGTGTTAATTTTTTTGGTGGATCTTTTGTTCTCTTTTGTATTTGTAGGTAGTGAGCCTCCCTATTGGACAATGAGTCATTTTTGTAGGCAGTGAGTCTTTGTACTTGGACAGTGAGTCATCTTCTAGGAAATGAGCCTTGTATTTGGTTTTATAATATTTTATATTGTGAGTGAACCCTCACTATGGTTTTTCCCTCATTGGGTTTTCCACATAAAAATCTGGTGTTCATTGTGTTTATTTACTTTCTAATATTTGTGTTTCATGCTCATACTTAATAAAAAAATAGTGTGGTTGTTGAATTGATAAGTGTTAAAGTTTTTAAGTTTGAATTTTGTGACAACTAACTCACCCCCCGTCTCAATTGTCTTACGCATGTTTAACAATTGGTATTAGAGCTTTGGTTACTTGGTGTAGAGCTTAACTACTTAAGAAATATTTGATGGTGCATAAGTTGGTAATCTCTATGTTTGATAGATCTAATTGCAGTGATTGAAAAGTGCAGATGAGAGGATATATTGTTTCTCTTGGCTAAAAGATCTAGAATGCTGTTGAGACAAAGTATACTCCTCCGATGAATGGTCCCACTACTAAAGATGAAGTTTCTTCTTATGAGAAGAATGAGAAAGTGAGGTATGCTATTTATAGTGCTTTATCTAAAATTGAGTGAGCCAAGGTTCTTTGTTTGGATATTGCTTAAAATGTCTGGAAGAAGTTGGAAAAACTGTATGAAGGAAATGAAAAATTAAAGTTGACAAAGAAGCTGGCAACAAAGTGAAAATTTGAGAATTTGAAAATGGAAGAAGTTGAAGAGTTTACAAGCTATTTCTAGAGGGTTGAGATGACAACAAGTGAAGTTAAGAATCAAGGGCCAAAGTTGACCGATGAAGATAGTATTGAGAAGATCTTGATCACCCTACCAATTTGCTATAGTGATAAGATATCAATTATTGAAGAGATGTATGATCCTTTGAATTATACTAAAGAGTAGTTGTTTGACACCTTGAAAGCATTTGAAATGAGAAAGTTCAGGAAAGAAGACAGGAAAGAAGAAAAGACAGAGATAACATTCAAGGAAATGAATATTGAAGATGATTCAAAGAGTGATGGTTCTAATGAGTTGGAATCGAATTTCATCCAGAAGTTGAAGAAAGTTACTATAAAGTATAAAGATATGTTTCCCTTTAGATTTTTTAGTTGTGGTAATACTGGTCATTATGCTTCAAGATGTCTGAATAGAGCTATACATAAGAAAAAAAAAAGGACTATAAATATAAGGATTGGAAGGATAAGAAATACAAGTAGTATTATGTTAAAGAAGAAGCTAGAATCTATGATGATGAATCTAAAAATGAGTTTGATGATAGTGAATGCTTATTCTTAGCTTTAGAAAGTAAATTTGTATTTTCTAACCTTGTAAAATCTGCAAGCAAGAAGGCTCCAAAGACTAAGAGGAATAGGATAGAAGGTACTTTGGTTACCACTTTTCATGCAAGATAGGATGAAGACTACTAGGTAATTGATAGTGGATGTTCTAATCACATGACCAGAGATAATAGTAAGTTCACTAAACTTGAAAAGTATGATGATGGTTTAGTCATATTTGGTGATGATTCAAGAGCTGAGATTTGTGGGAAGGGTTCAATTAGTTTTGATGGAGTGCATAGTACTAATGATATATATTATGTGAAGGGTTTGAGGCATAACCTTTTGAGTGTTGGTAAGATGTCTAGCAATGGTTTTAAACTTTTGTTTTAGAATAATACTTGTCAAATCAGAAAATGATTCGTAAATGGAGATATGGTTGCTTCGGGAAGGAGAACTCATGGAAACATCTATCAATTTAAGGGAGTTGATGTTCAATTCCTTGTATCTCAAGTCAATGAAAGTTTGTTATGGTAGTAGAGAATGAGACATGTAAACTTTGATAATTTGGTCAAAATGAGTTCAAAAGAAATTATCTGATGGCTACCTAGAATCACAAGACTTGCTAATACTATTTGTAGAATTTTTCAATTGGGGAAACAAACAAGATGTAGCTTTAAAGGAAAAGAGTACTCTATTGTCAGAATGCCAAAGTTAGTTCACACCGATCTTTGTGGTCCGACTAGAATAGGAAGCCTGAATGGTGAGAGGTATTTCATGCTTCTTATTGATGATTATACTTGAATTGCATGGGTTGTTTTCCTTAGAGAAAAGAATCTGGCTCTATATAAGTTTAAGGTATTGAAAGTAAGAGTGGAAAATGAAGTAAGTTTGAAAATCAAGTGTCTGAGGTCTAATAGAGGTAGAGAATTCACTTCTAGTGAGTTTAATACATTTTGTGAACATGACATAAAGAGACAATTTTCTACTCCAAGAAACCCTCAATAGAATGGGGTAGTTGAGAGAAAAAATAGGATAGTATAAGAAGTTACAAGAACCATGATGAAAGAATCAAATGTACCAGATGTGTACTAGAGAGAGGCAATACACACTATTGTTTATGTTCTTAATAGAGTTCAAATTAGAAACAACAACACAAAGACTCCTTTTGAGTTATGGACTAGAAAGACTCCTACTGTGAAGTACTTCAAGGTCTTTGGAAGTAGATGTTACATTAAAAGAGACAATGAAAATCTTGGAAAGTTTAATGCTAGGTGTGATAAAGGAATTTTTCTTGGATACTCTACTACTAGCAAAGCATATAGATGCTTTAATAAAATATTGAGAAAGATTATTGAATGTGCTAATGTGAAAGTTGATGAAGGCATACACAAACCTATTGAGATAAGTGAAGTTGAACCTATTGATCCTATCTATGGACAAGTACCTAAGGAGAATAAGGAGAAGGAAGAAGAGAAAGAATAATAGAATGAGAAAGAATAAGAGTAAAGGTGTGAAGAAAAGAAGTAAAGTAGCAGTTGAGGTAAATCTTTGTTTACTTTCTAAAATTGAACCTAAGTCTATGAGTGAAGCATGTGAAGATGAGAGTTGGATGAAAGCTATGAAAGAAGAGTTGCAATAGATAGAAAATAATCAGACATGAGAACTAGCCCCTAGACCTGTGAATAGGAATGTAATTGGTTCAAAATGGGTGTTCCAAAATAAGTTGAATGAAAGTGGAGAAGTTGTAAGGAATAAGGAAATACTTGTATGCAAGGAATATTCACAAGTTGAAGGTATATATTTTGGAGAAACATTTTCCCATGTTGCTAGAATGGAAGCTATTAGGATGTTTTTGGAATTCTCTACCTACAAGGATTTAAAAGTGTATCAAATGGATGTTAAATGAACATTTTTGAATGGTGAATTGGAGGAAGAAGTGTACATGGAACAATCTAAAGGGTTTCAACTATCTAGCAAACCAAACATTGTTTATAAGTTGAAGAAGGTGTTGTTTGGATTGAAGCAAGCTTAGGGTATGCAAGATTGGATAGATACCTAACAAAGCAAGCATTCAACAAAGGTTCTATTGAGAACAATCTCTACTTCAAAGTGAAAGGTAACAAAATGTTTATAGTAGTTGTATATGTTGATTATATCATTTTTGGTGGAAATGAATGCATGTGTAAAAGGTTTGTTGACGAGATGCAAAAAGAATTCGAGATGTCCATGATTAGTGAACTGAATTTATTCCTTGGTCTACAAGTGAATCAAACTAATAAATGGGTATTCATTTCAAAATCTAAGTATGTAAAAGAGTTGTTGGAGGAATTTGGGATGGATTATTCCAAACTAGTTAATACTCCTATGGTAACCGAATGTAAACTGAGCAAAGATGATGATTCTACTAAGACCGATTATAGCAAATACAGATCTATGATTGGTGGAATACTATATCTTACTACTACTAGAGTGGATATTATGCTTGCAATATGTCTAGTTTCCAAATTTCAAGCAGATCCTAAAGAGGCACATGTTAAAGCTATAAAGAGGATATTTGTATACCTTAAAGGTACTCCAGATTATGGATTATGGTATCCCAATGGTGTTGATTTCACCCTAAGTGCTTATACTGATGCATTTTGGATTGGTTGTGTGGACAACTGGAAGAGTACTAGTGGAGGTGCTTTCTTTCTTGGAGGAAGATTGGTTTTTTGGTTGAGTAAGAAACAAGACTTAGTTTCTTTATCCACTATAGAGGCAGAATATATTTCTACAACATATTGTTGCACACAAGTTTTGTGGATGAAGCAAACTTTGAAAGACATCAGAGTATTATGTGATGAGCCCATTCCTATTTTCTATGATGACATGAGTACTATAAATATTTCAAAGAATCTAGTTATGCATTCAAGAACAAAACACATATCTATCAAATATCATTTCCTAAGAGAAAAGGTGTTGGAGAATGAAGTTAGACATATGTGACAACAAAGGGACAAATTGTAGATATATTTACTAAGGCTCTTCTAAAGGATACTTTTGAGAATCTTAGAGAGAGGTTGGGATTCATTGGCCCTCTAAATTAGGTGCACATGAAGGTGCATCAGTCCAATGAATTCATAGATTCTTCATTTATCTAGACTAATGAATGGGTCTACTCCATAGGGGGAGTAGAAAAGGTTTTCATTTTTGCAATATGATTTTAATGGGTGTACTCCTAAGGGGGAGTGATTAGAGTGTTTTTATTTTTCCATTGATGTAAAAGGGGGAGAGAAAGTCATGTAAAAAATAGTTGTAGAGGAAGAGAAGGTGTTCTCCCAGGATATTATGAAGGATGTTGTCTTTGATGGTTTTTCATATCATGTGTTTCCATCAATGACAAAGGGGGAGATTGTTGCAAGTATGAGCAATTTTGGTGGTGTCGTCATTGATTTGAATATAGTGCAATATGTTGCATATTGTACATGTATAGTTGAGATTTTGTTGAGATGTTGTGAGTACATGGAGCTATCTTTATGATGTTGCAGATGTGTTGAGTTGGTGTGTTTCCAAATGTGTTTGGGAAAATTAATAAAGAGAAGTTAGAATGTTGAATGTGTTCAAAATGTGCTATGTGTTTCTCTTGTGTTGATCCTATTCTTGTGTGGATTTGAATGGCTAATAATGGTGTTCTTTTGGTGGTATATCTTGATTTTTAGCTTCTTGCATGATGGTATGTGAAAGTTGCATTCACCAGTATGTGAACTATTCTGGTAGAGTTAGTCTTTGTGGACTAGGACAAATTTTTCTGCTCTACAATCCTCCACTATTTTGTTTCAAATATTGTGGATCTAGGATATGTCTTATGAAGGTCTCTTTTGTGTTCTAGCAAATTAGTTTGAGGTTTGATGGTCTGAAAGTCATGTTTCAATGTCATTGTGTGTGTTTTCACAGTTCGAATGGAATGGTGAAAGGTGTTCATTGTTTGAAGTTTATTGCACTGTTTGTGGATGTATCTAGAGGAATCTAAGATGTATTCTCATACATAACAAAGCATGTTGTGGAATCCATGTGTTATCTTCTTGTTGGGAAGCGTGTACATCAATGTTCATTTTTGTTTTCATTAGGTTTGGTCAACCTAGTTTTTACACTTCATTCAAAGAATTAAAATTAATTAAGGAAGCATGTGGTTGATTCAAGACATTATCTTTTGGTCTTGGTTAAATGTTTTATTGGTCCACTCTTAGTCCTTTCCATCGCGGAAATGTTGATTTTTCAACCTAATTTGAATTTATGAAATGAAGTTTTTGTGGCTGACCTTGGAGGAAGGTTCTAAGGTTGAAGATGGTATAAATGTAAGTTGAATTGTGAAGAGTTGTATGACAGTGTGATACAAAGTGATGAAGTAAGCCACAAATCATAAGAGAAGAAGTGTGTGTGAGTTAGTTGAGGCAACAGTTCTTCATTGTGTTGGATTCTTGAAGGTAGGGAACTAAAGGTTTCTACAATTCTTTATTCAAGGTTGTGGATGTTTGCTAATTGTTGTGGTGGATCTTTTGTTCTCTTTTGTATATATAGGTAGTGAGCCTTCCTATTGGATAGTGAGTCATTTTTGTAGGCAATGAGCCTTTGTACTTGGACAATGAGTCCTCTTCTGGGGAGTGAGCCCTTGGCAGTGAGCCTTGTATTCAGTATTATAATCTTTTATATTGTGAGTTAACCCTCACCATTGTTTTTCCCTCATTGGGTTTTCCATGTAAAAATGTGGTGTTCATTGTGTTGATTTACTTTTTGTTATTTTTGCTTCATGCTCATACTTAATAATAGAATAGTGTGGTTGTTGAATGGATAAGTGTTGAAGTTTTTAAGTTTAAATTTGGTGACAACTGATTCACCACCCCTCTCAGTTGTCTTGTGCCTATTTGAAAAACATAAGGAATTCTCTTAGAAGTTAGCACATAAATACTTGAAGACTCATTTAACTACATCCCAATGAACTCTACCAAGATTAGACATATATCTAGAAAGAAATCCCACTAATTGGATAATTTCTAGTCTAATACAAACCATATCATAAATAAAACTTCCAATTGGACTCTAGTAAGGAACTTTTCTCATGTATTCCATCTTTGATGGAGATTTTGGACAATCTAAAATAGATAACTTTGTTCCAAGTGAAAAGGAACACACAATGGTCTATAATCTTGCATGTAAAACCTCTATAAAATTGAACTGTCATACTTCCATTGGCCAAGCCATTTTTTTTTCTCTCTATCCCTTTCAATTTCCATCCCAAGAATTCATTTCAAATTTAGGAGCAAGTTGATATTTCAGTTAGGAAATCATACCTTTCCCTTTACCAATAAATAACATATCATCAACATATAATGCAATAAACATAATGATATGATTTTGAACATGCTCAAATCCCAAACTTAAAACATATGTATCAAATTTATGGTACCACATCCTAGGACTCTATTTTAGGCCATACAAATATTTTTTCAATTTGCAAACCAAATTACTTTTATCTTTCACCATATAGTGCTTTGGTTGTGTCATATAAATATCCTCCTCCAAGTCACCATGAAGTAAAGTAGTTTTCACATCCATTTTCTCAACCTCTAAATCATAAGTAGTAGTAATAGCAAGAAAAAATATAAAGGATGTCATTTTTGCAATATGATCTAAAATATCTCACCATAATCAACACCCTCAACTTGAGAGTAACCTTTTGCAACCAACCTTGCTTTGTGTTTCTTAATACCTCCATATGAATGAATTTTTTTCTTGAACATCCATTTGCAACCAATAGGTTTTTGTCCTTTGGGAAATGGTACAAGATCGCATGTATCATTATTTTTCAAAGATACCATTTATTCATCCATAGAAATATTCGAAGATTTTTCATCATTCATACCTAATGCCTCTTGTATAGTTCTAGATTCATCCATGTTAGTTTTCAAAGAAATAATACATTTCCAATCATTAGGTGAATACCTTTTAGGTGTTTTTCTATGCCTTGTAGACCTATGAGCATGTTGAGTTGGAGGTTCTTCCTCTTGTTCTAAATATTTACAGCTAGACGAGCTCTCCTCAACTTCTTGTCTACCCATGGGCCTCGAATCAAATTTCTCAAATGTAGAAGGAAATTGAATCACATCTTCCTTTTTTATTTTGTTTTGGTTAAAATGTAACAAATGAATGCTTATTTTCTCTAAAAATAACACTTCTACTATATATTACCTTTTGTGCAATAGGATACCAAAGCTTGTATCCTTTCACACCATAACTATACCTAATAAAGATACATTTCACATCCTTGTTCTACAACTCTGTTCACTTCTCCTTTTTCACATGTCCATTTTCCTCACAACCAAAAAATCTAAGATGTCTTAATGAAGGCTTATGACCTGACCATTCCTTTATAGGAATATTATCAACAAGAGTTGATGTAGGAGACCTATTAATTAGGTAACAGGCATGGAAACAACTTCAACCCAAAATATTTGTTCTAGATCAACACCACTCAACATACTCCTAACCTTGTCCATTAGTGTCCTTTTCATTCTTTTTGCAACTCCATTTTGTTATGGAGAATACAAAGTTATATTTTGTCTATGAATACCACAATCTTTACAAAATTTATCAAAATGATTAGAAAAAACTTCACCACCATTATCAATCCTCAAATATTTTATTTTATTTCTAGTCTAAAACTCAACCATTTCTTTAAACTCTTCAAATCAACTGAAAACTTCAAATTTACTCTTTAGAAAGTATACCTATGTCCTACTATAATCATCAATAAATGAAACATAATATGTGGATTTTCCAATTGAAGGAATATCTACAAGACCAAACACATTAAAATGAATAAGATCCAATACACCACAAGATTTATGAGAACTCGAGTAAAACTAAACATGGTTTTATTTTCCATAAATGCAATGCTCACATAAATCAAATTCAAGATTACAATTAGATAAACCTTCAACAAGATTTTTATTTTTCAAGGTCCTTAGGCCCTTTTCTCCAATATGGTCAAGTCTCTAGTTTGATTTAACATAGTTTTATTTATAGGTAAATTTTATTCAAAAGATAAAGCACCCTTGGGTACCTAGAAGCCATGATCATCTACTAAAAATGAAACCCTCACCTCTTCCACAGACTTGCTTTTCATAGTACTATTACGATCAACAATGCATGCATTAAGCTTATACAATGTGTCATGTCTGACACCTTTAGAAATCACCATAGAACCTCTAACAATCTTGCATCTTGCATAAAAAATACTACCAACACACCCACAACTATTAGTTTGCTCATAGATAACAAATTTTGTGCTAATCTAAGGATATGCAACACACCATTGATCCTTTTTATTTTACCATCAAGAAACTTGATTCTAAGTTTACCATGGCCAACACTATTTAAATGAGAGTCGTCACCAAAGTACACCTTACCTCCATCAAATTCTTCATATTCAAAAAACCAATCTCTCTTAAAGGTCATATGGAAAGATGCACTTGAGTCAATTAACTATGCATCATTGCCTATATGAATTTCCAAAGCTACAATAAATGCATCACAATCTTCCTTCTTAGAATCAAAATCTAAATGAACTTATTTTTCTTCTTTGCAGTCCTTATGAACATGTCTAGGCTTCTCACAGCTCCAAAAAATAACTTTGGACTTTCTAGTAGATTTAGATCTTCCATTGGACTTTGATTTTTCATGCTTCTCATTCTTCTTGCATTTTTCCTTAGTTATTACATGAACATTTATGGCCTCCTTGGAAGTGATGGATACCTTCCCCCTCATCTCTTTAGAAAGCAAAGAACCCACTACATCTAAAGACTCCAACAAATTAGGAAAAGAGCAAAGAAAATCCTAACATTTCTCTTCCTCATCCATTTTGACACCAACTTCAATTAGAATTGAGCCACCAATGTATTGAATGATTCTAGGTGGTATGTGATTCATCAAACCTCTTCCATTCTCAAGGAATGCAATTTCTTCCTCACAAAAATCCTTTTCACTAAATATTTGTCTTGATACATCTCACCAAGTTTGTTCCATAGTTTTTATGCAGAGGTCTCTTCATGGACATTGATTAAAATAGAGTCTTCCAAGCATAATCTGGTGCAGGAGCACCCAAGGCCTTCAAGGAACACTTCAAGTATCAGGAGTATGAAAGGGTCATGAGGACCTTTCAAGTAAGTCAAAACATCAATTATGACCTTTTGGAGCCTATAATGGCATTTGGTATGAATAGATGTAATGAGAATGTTAAAAGTCCTAAGGGTCCTGAAAGGACCATAGGACCAAAAAACCTTGTAAGTGGACCAATAGTGTCCAAGAGGTGTAGGTAGTTTTATAATGTTCTAATTAGATCAATTATGGTTAGATATTGAAGTTTAGATAGTTTTTAGTCAGTATAAATCAATAAAATGAGAGTTTGTAATTTCAAATTTTTAAATTTTAGTTTGAGCGGGTAAGTGAGTTTAGGGGTTTAATCAACCTTAATGTAATGGAAATTGACTCTAATTGGTTGGGATAGTTGGGGGATTGATCTATAACCCCAGGAGAATCACTTGTACGGAGGTTGGTCATTTTGAATAAGGGTTGTACAGACTGTTCTCAGAAAAAAGCAGTAAACTACAGTTTTTGCAGTCTTTTGTGTTCTTTTTGGTGGTCTCTTGATTTTCTATTGAAGTTTGATTCATCTTGATGGATTAAGGACTTGTATTTGCATGATTTCAAACCTTTGTATGCTCTGAAAGACAATAGGAATCAAATTCTTGTATAATACATTGACTGTCCTCAAGGAAACACAAAAATTGCACTAATTTTGAAGGTTTTTCATGATGAATGATCCATTTCATGGGAATGTATGATTGAGACAAATGAAATGGATCATAATTAACCTGTATCATATCAAACTAACAATCCAAAAGTGTAGGGAAGAAGAATTATATGGTGTACACCAAGTTTTGACAGTGCAAGGTGCATGAGGATGGGGGTTAAGGTATAGCAGTGGAGGATCTTCCTTAACAAGAGGTATATTTTTGATTTGCAATAGTTGAGCAATGTTGAATTAATGGTGAAAAGTCAAAATTTAATACTTGGAAGTGTTTGGAAATTCTAGAATCAAAAAGCCCTAGTTTTAAGCCAATTTAGGGAGGGTTTTATATTTGGGAATGTTAAGGGTAACATAGAAGACTAAAAGTTTGAAAATATTTGGTTTGGGAATGTTTTGGAATACTGTTGAGAGTTTCAAGGTCAGGGGACAAATTTAAAGAGGGGTTGCTTTGAAAAATAAGGCTAATTAGGCCTAGTTTTGAGGAAACAGCAGGTTTTGAAGAAAGATTGTCTAAAACAAGTGATGCCAAGGAGTTGATATGATTTTTTTCATCACAAACCACATCTAAAACAATCATTAGATTGGAGGTTCATTTGCAAAGTTTGAGGAAAAAGTCAAGAATCTTTCGCCAAAGGCCTAATAGGGCTAGAAGGCCAGTTGAGGAGTAAAGGTGAGTTTTGTTCAAAATAGAGGGTTAGGGCTTGAGAACCTTTTGAGTCAAGTTAATTTGAGTCTCTTGAGATCATTCCAATGGTTTGGAACCACAAGGGAAGAAAATACATCATGAATGCAAAGTTGAGGCCTTATCTTCAGGTTGGTGTCTAGTTGAAAGGTTGAGAAGTGAAAACATTGTTAGTCTTGTTGTTTGGTGTTTCTTTCAAAGTCCCTGACCCTTTGCATTAGAGTGGTATTAGAGTAGTGAGTAGGTCCTTTAGGGATTTGAGAAACAACAATGGAACCAAAAAACCAATTGGCAAGAGATTTGGAAGAGTTGAAGATCTTGGAGAGGGAGAGAAGAGAAAGAAGGGAACAAGAAGCAGCAAGAGCAAGAGAAGAAAGGAAATGGAGAAGAGAGAGAGATACTATGCAGGAAAGGATAAATAACCTTGAGAGGAGTGGGAGGAGGGAAGAACAAGAAGACCAAGAAAACAATGATGACGAAGAAGAGCATGTGAGGGTAAATCAGGAGCAGCAAGCAGATGAGATAGAGGACCCTGAGGAAAGGAGGTTACTAAGATTGTTGAAGGCAGTACAAGGTCATGGAGGAAAGAGTCACATATACTTGCCTATCTATCAAGGGAAGATGGATAGTGAAGAGGTGTTGGGATGGCTTGATTCCTTAGAGATTTATTTTGAGGTTGAGGAGATGGATGAAGAGAGGAAGGTTAAGTTTGCCAAAACCAAGTTGAGAGGCACAACATTGACATGGTGGACTAGTTTTCAGAATGATAGGATGGCTAGAGGATTGGAAAAAGTCTCTACATGGGCAAGGATGAAGAGTTTGGTCAAAGAGAAATTCCTACCATCTGATTACACAATTCATGTGAAAAGGATGAGGCAAAATTTAAAGCAAAAGGACTTGGATGTTATGTCCTATACTGAGCAATTTCACAAGCTTAGTATCAGAGGAGGTTATGAGGAAGAGGATGAGAAAATATCCAGGTATATCAATGGATTGACGTACAATCTACAAGATGAGATTGGTTTGCAATTGCCAAGGATATTGGGAGAATGTTTTCAGTTGGCCATTAGAGCAGAAGAAAAGGTTAAAAGGAAGCAAGAAAGATCAAACAATGGTGGAAGAGGAGGTAGTTCAAACAGGGGCAGAGGTAATAGAGAGCAAGGACAAGGCAGTAATGATAAGAGAAACAATGACAAAGGCAAAGAGATATTTTCTGATCAAAGAGGTGGATACACTCCTAGAGGAGGAGGCATATTTGGACAAGGTAGAGGACCATTCACAGGAAAATGTTTCAATTGCAATGAACCAGGGCATCCTTCCTTCAAGTGTCATACATGGGAACAAGCCGACAGGGGCAGAGAAAGGAGAGCTAACTTGGTACAAGAAGAAGAAGACAAGAAGGAGGAACCAAAAACATTCATGGCAGACCCTGTGACTGATGGTGAGTTTCTTATGATCAAGCAAGGAGAAATATTTCATCAAGAACCAAAGAGTTTGCAAGTGAATAAGCAGGGTGAAATAGGGGAAGACATTGGTAGGCTGAAAAAAGACAAGTTGCAGCAAGATTATGAGGTGGATAGTCCTTCAAATCAGACTTTGTGGGATTTGGACAGTATCAGGGTTGGAGGCATTGAATGCCCTATAATTGAGGGTGATAATGGTGGAGTTCTTTCACAAAGGAGACAGTGGAATGAGGGCAGGAGTAGGGCACAAGAACCTACTATTATCAAGCAACAAAGAGGACACACTAATCCATATTTTGATTCTGTCAAGAATGCAGATTGGCAGAAGAGGAAGACAGTGACTTTGGGAGATTACATACCTACTCATTGGAAGATGAAAACACATGAGAGCAAAGGGTCTTTTGGTGGTAACACATGGGACACTTCTTGGGGCAAGAGTTCTTTCCTTCTTGGGGAGAATGGTGCAGGAGCACCCAAGGCCTTCAAGGAACACTTCAAGGATCAGGAGTTTGCACGGGTTAGGAGGACCTTTCAAGCAAGTCAAAACATCAATTATGACCTTTTGGATCCTATAATGGCATTTGGTATGAATAGATGTAATGAGAATGTTAAAAGTCCTAAGGGTCCTAAAAGGACCATAGGACCAAAGAACCTTGTAAGTGGACCAATAGTGTCCAAGAGGTGTAGGTAGGTTTATAATGTTCTAATTAGATCAATTATGGTTAGATATTAAAGTTTAGATAGTTTTTAGTCAATATAATCAATAAAATGAGAGTTTGTAATTTCAAATTTTAAAATTTCAGTTTGGGTGGGTAAGTGAGTTTAGGGGTTTAACCAACCTTAATGTAATGGAAACTGACTCTAATTGGTTGGGATAGTTGGGGGATTGATCTATAACCCAGGAGAATCACTTGTACGGAGGTTGGTCATTTTGAATAAGGGTTGTATGGACTGTTCTTAGAAAAAAGCAGTAAACTACAGTTTTTGCATTCTTTTGTGTTCTTTTTGGTGGTCTCTTGATTTTCTATTGAAGTTTGATTCATCTTGATGGATTAAGGACTTGTATTTGCATGATTTCAAACCTTTGTATGCTCTGAAAGACAATAGGAATCAAATTCTTGTACAATACATTGACTGTCCTCAAGGAAACAAAAAAATTGCACTAATTTTGAAGGTTTTTCATGATGAATGATCCATTTCATGGGAATGTATGACTGAGACCAATGAAATGGATCATAATTAACCTGTATCATATCAAACTAACAATCCAAAAGTGCAGGGAAGAAGAATTATACGATGTACACCAAGTTTTGACAGTGCAAGGTGCATGAGGATGGGGGTTAAGGTATAGTAGTGGAGGATCTGCCTTAACAAGAGGTATATTTTTGAGTTGCAATAGTTGAGCAATGTTGAATTAATGGTGAAAAGTCAAAATTTAAGACCTGGAAGTGTTTGGAAGTCCTAGAATCAAAAAGCCCTAGTTTTAAGCCAATTTAGGGAGGGTTTTGTATTTGGGCATGTTAAGGGTAACATAGAAGACTAAAATTCTAAAAATATTTGGTTTGGGAATGTTTTGGAAGATTGTTGAGAGTTTCAAGGTCAAAGGACAACTTTAAAAAGGGGTTGATTTGAAAAATAGGGCTAATGAGGCCTAGTTTTGAGGAAACAATAGGTTTTGAAGAAAGATTGTCTGAAACAAGTGATGCCAAGGAGTTGATATGATTTTTTTCATCACAAACCACATCTAAAACAATAATTATATTTGAGGTTCATTTGCAAAGTTTGAGGAAAAATTCAAGAATCCTTCGCCAAAGGCCTAATAGGGCTAGAAGGCTAGTTGAGGAGCAAAGGTGAGTTTTGTTCAAAATATAGGGTTAGGGCTTGAGAACCTTTTAAGTTAGGTTAAGTTGAGTCTTTTGAGATCATTCCAATGGTTTGGAACCACAAGGGAAGAAAATAAGTCATGAATGCAAAGTTGAGGCCTTATCTTTAGGTTGGTGTCTAGTTGAAAGGTTGAGAAGTGAAAACATTGTTAGTCTTGTTGTCTGGTGTTTCTTTCAAAGTCCCTGACCCTCTGCATCATAATCTAATTAGATCCTTAGGTTTATGGTCCATAACATCATATCTATCAACCTAAGTAGGATCTACATGTCTTGAAACATTCTCATAAATAACATCCCATAGATCTCAATATATCAATAGATTCTCCACCTTCAGCTTCCACATCTCCAAATTATTTTCAAAAATTTTATCCACCTCTATTCTCCTTGATGAACCTGTCATCTAAAAATTCTTGCAACAAGATCACAAAGTTTCTTTTTCATAAGCTCCCACTCAAATATGGATTAGTTCAAAAATCCCAACAACTCACAACTGAAACAAAAGGTGATCATGTTGAAAGGTGCAGAACAACTAAGAGGGGGGTGAATCAGTTGTCACCAATCATATCCTCAAATCTCAAACAATCATTAACTCCACATCCACTTTATTTTGTTATTAAGTATGAATATGAAATACAAATAACAAAAAGAAATATCAACACAAGAAACACCAAATTTATGTGGAAAATACAATAAGAGAAAAACCACAATGAGGATTAACTCACAATATAAAGTAATAAGAAAACCAATTACAAAGAGGCTCATTGTCAAAGGGCTCATTTCCCAAAATAGGACTCATTGTCTGGATACAAGGCTCACTTCCTATAGATAGGACTCACTGTCTAGAAGGGAGGCTCACTACCTAAAAATACAAAAAGATAATAGAAAAATCCACCACAACAAATTACACACATCTGTAGCTTTAATCAAAAGATTGCAAACACCATCAACTCATTGCTTTCTGGAGTCTAACACATTAAAGTACTATTTCCTTAATTCACTTTTGTACACTTCTTGCTTCTCACACTTTTGGAATGTTTGATACATCAATCCATAATATCTTGACTTGTATTTATACCATCTTCAACCTTAGAAACTTTCTCCAAGGTTGGCTTCACACACTTCATTATATTACAAATTCAAATTAGATCAGTGACTAAACATAATTGCGATGGAAGAGAATGTGAGAAAACCAAACCAACACTTAACCAAGACCCAAAACAACATCTCAGATCAATCACACACTTCCTTAATTGATACTTATCCTTTGCATGATGTGTAGACACCACGTTGGCCAAACCTAATGAAAATTCCAATGAAATTTGAAGTACTTGCTTCCACAATGAGAGGATAACATGCAAACCACATAACATGCTTCAAAATACACTAGAACACATCTCAGATGCCTTCATATTCATCCATGGAAAATGTAAAAAATTTCATACACAAAACACTTTCCATCAATCCATCTGGCCTATACAAACACACACAGTAACTCTGAACCTAGTCTTCTGGAGCACTAAACCACATACACCTTTGATAGAACATAGATAACATCCTTACAAGCCTTCTAATAGATTTGAAGGACCTAAAATGAACTAGAAAAGGACTATAGAGAAGATACATTTCTACCAGTCCATAGACAAACAACTTTGCTAGACCAGTTCACAAACCAGTGAACACAACTTTCACTCTTCATCAAATTAGAAGTTCTAATCTAGGATATACCACCAAAAGATGTACATAAACAAAATTTCAAATCCACACAAGCATGGGATCAACAAAAATGAAATGCAAAGCAAAAATTGAAGCACATTTTGAACACACACAATTTTTCCTTCTTTATTTCTCAAAAGTACTTGCACCTGCAACATCATAAAGATAGCTCCACGTACTCAAAACATTTTTGCAGTATCTCAACTATACATGCACAACCTACAATAAATTGATTCCTTTCTCTACAACAACCTATATTGTGTTGACATCAATGAGAACATTAATGACAACACCACCATCCTTACTCATACTTGCAACAATATCCCCCTTTGTCATTGATGGAAACACATGATGTGAAAAACTACCAAAGACACAATACACACTCTCCTTTATTTTCTAAATTAGACAACCTACACAACATTCCTACATTCTCTTTTCCTCAAAACATTTCCTTTTTCACATGACTCTCTCTCCCCCTTTGACATGAGGAGTGCACCCACATCTCATACTGCAACAATGATACTTCCTAATCCACCTGAGTAGACCCATTCATCAATCCAAAAAAAATGAAGAATTTGTAGATCCAGTAGACTGATGCACCTTCATGTGCACCTAGTTCAAAGGAGGGGAAGTAACCCCAAAATTCTCCTAGATATACTTAAAAGTATCCTTCAGAAGACCCTTAGTAAATATGATGCAGGAGCATCCAGTGGTGTAAGGGAAATCTTGCATCACCCAAAAATAGTTAAATTTCAAGTTTCTTATTTTTCATATGTTTTTACATTTTTGGATACCCTTTTCATCATAATGAAATTCCCAATTTATGGTTTTTATTTTCTATTCCTGGGTTGAAAGATATTACAGTTTTAGTTTCCCAGATTTGCACCTAAAAATCTTCTGACTTGGATTTGAGGCACTTAGATCTTCCATAATGGCCCCAAAACTTGTTGAAATCAATGTAGTGGATCTAGAGCACGTTCTTGACTTTGATACTTTTCCAACGGTTCAAACGGTTCGCGAATCAGAGCCCCAGATCAAAAGTTATGGCCCTGGGAAGTTGGCGCACTTTCTAGAAGATACAATTGCAAATGTGCTTTTGAAATTTGAACTTCAAGTTGTAATTTTCAGCACCAAACCACCTAAACTCAAATTTTAATGTTGTTTTGGCTCCAAACTAAAGAGGAGCTCTATTTATGGGTGGGTTTCTAATATTTTTGGGTAACTTTTTGGGGACAAGCTTGCATATTGCAAATGGGTTATTTTGTAGCTTTCTATAGCTTGCATGTGTTGTAGAATTTGGGGATTTGAGATCCTCTGCATGTAAGAACCTCCATTTTCTAAATTATTAAATTATTCTCTTGTTTGTGGGTTATTTTCTGTGTCTCAGGATGCACCCTCATCAAGTGGTATCAGAGCAGGTTTTCTTGAGCGTGTGGGCAGATCACCGATCATGAGGCAGTTCGCACCAGGACCATGGTTGTGGGTCGAGGTCAAGAAAGATGCCTCGAAGAGTGATGCCTGGTATGCATGGTGGTTCCAGAGGTGGTTGAGGCAGCAAAGATGCTAGTGGAAGAGATGCACTGGCAACCCTCTAGAGACAAATTGATGCATTATAAAAGCAGTTGAGAAGAGGGTTAAACCCAAGGGAGGAAAGTGAGGATGAAGGAGAGGAAGAAGGTTCAGATGTAGAAGAGGAAGAAGAAGCAATTGATCAAGACCAAATGCATATAATAAGGGCCATTTCAAAGATTAGGAAAAGACCCAAAGCAGAAGTCCCCAGTTATTTTGGAAGTTTGAACCCGAAAGAGTTGATCGACTGGATCAATGAGCTAGAAGAATATTTTGAGTATGAGGAAATAGAGGACCCAGATCGGGTTAAGTTTGCACAAATGAAGCTGAAGGGCCATGCCAGTATTTGGTGGAAAGAGGTCCAGTCAGAAAGAAATTGAAGAGGAAAATTCAACATCACTAGATGGGATCGCATGGTAGAGAAACTGAAGAAGCAATTCATACCAATGGACTACGAATTATATTTGTTGAAGAAATGGCAAGGGTTGAAGCAAGGAAGTAGATCTGTGAAAGAATATATTGAATATTTTCACAAGATAATCATCAGAATGGGTCACACAGAGGCCAATAAGGAGAAGGTAGCCTGATATCTTAATGGGTTATGACCGAGCATTTAGGAGGAGTTAAGCTTAGTTAGAATGACCACCATTGAGGATGTGTATCAGTTTGCTCTAAAGGTGGAAGAGAAGCTTAACAAAAGATTTCATGGCAAGCAAAAAGGACGAGGAGGTCAAAGTGGAAGGGGCAATGGTAGACCTTCAGGAAGCTAAAATGATGATGAAAAGAAAAGTGAAGATGTGGGTACCAGTCGAAGCCAAAAGAATGAAAACTTCTACTACCCTCATGATCAAAACAGTGGTGATCAAAGAGGTAGAGGACGAGGGAGATATGGACAAGGATTTGGAAGAGGTGGTTTTAGAGGAATGTGTTTCTAGTGTGGTGAAGAAGGGCATTGAGCCTATGAATGTCCACAACACCAAGGAAGGGTTGCACATGCAGATGAGGAGGCCCAATCTGAACATTCAGATGATGCTAAAAGAGGAGAAGCCCAAGTGATTAGGAGAGCCCTAGTGATTGAGGAAAAGGAACCAAAACAAAGGAAGAATCTATTTCACACAAGGTGCAAGTGTGAAGGAAAATGTTGTGATGTCATTATTGATGGTGGGAGCACCGATAATCTAGTGTCAGAGGAGATGGTCACAAAGTTGAAGTTGGAGAGGGAAAGACACCCGTATCCATATCGGATTTCTTGGTTGCAGAAAGACCACAAAGTTTTGGTCAATGAGTAGTGCCTAGTAAAGTTCAAGATCGGGAGCTACCATGATGAGGTACTCTGTGATATAATCCCCATGGATGCATGTCACATGTTGTTGGGGAGGCCATGGCAGTTTGATAGGTGAGCTATACATGATGGCCATGCAAACACTTATTCCTTGACAAAGGATGGGGTTCGTCACAAGATGAAACCCCTAAAGGAGACTGAAGAAAAGGTATGCAGTAGTGCTAGAATTTGTTATGTAGACGGAAGAAAATTTTTAGAAGGTATGAAGTATGAGTGTGTGTGTGTTATGCGTTAATTCCTAGAGTGAGTAATGAGGATAGTGAGAAGGTTCCAAACGAAGTTATTGGGATGCTAGATGAGTTTCAGGATATTGTTTCAGATAATGTACCTAAGGGTTTACCACCAATAAGGAAGATCAGTCATCAGATTGACTTGATTCCTAGAGCTAGTTTGCTAAATAAGGCAGCTCATAGAATGACTCCAGCAGAAAATGAGGAGTTGAACATACAAGTTCAAGAGTTGTTGAGAAGGGTTTGATACGGGAGAGTTTGAGTCCATGTGCAGTACCTACAGTACTAGCACCAAAGAAGGATGGGGAGTGGAGGATGTGTACAGATTCTTGAGCCATAAAAAAGATAACAATCAAGTATAGATTTCCCCTACCAAGGATGGATGACCTGATGGACTGTTTGAGTGGAGCTCAGTACTTCACAAAGATTGATCTGAAGAGTGGATATCACCAGATCCAAATTCAAGAGGGAGATAAATGGAAGACTGTCTTTAAGACCAAAGAGGGCCTGTACGAGTGGTTAGTCATGCCTTTTGGGCTAACCAATGCACCAAGAATATTCATGCGGCTCATGAATGAGGTACTAAAAGAATTTCTGGGATGTTTTGTTATTGTGTATTTAGATGATATTTTGATTTTTAGTAAGACGTTGGATGAGCATCTGATGCATATTCAGAGAGCCTTTGAGAAGTTAAGAGAAGAGAAACTGTTGATTAATCTAAAGAAGTGCAGTTTTGTGAAGAGGGAGTTAGTGTACTTGGGGTTTGTTGTCTCAACAGAAGGTCTCAAGATGGACCTAGAGAAGGTGAAGGCTATTCTAGAATGGCCTACCCCAAGAACTGCTACCGAGGTGAGATCTTTCCATGGTTTGGCTAGTTTTTATACAAAGTTCATTAGAAAGTTCAGTAGTATTTGTGGACCCCTGACTGAAACAATGGGAGGGGATAGAAAAGAATTCAAGTGGAGCACTAGAGCGGCAAAAAGTTTTGAACTATTGAAGTAGAAGGTGACAGAGCAACCTGTTCTAACCCTCCCATATTTCAACAAGGTGTTTTAGGTGGATCGTGATGCCAGTGGTTGTGCCATTTGAGCATTATTGAGCCAAGAAGGTAAGCCCATTGCCTATTTCAGTGAAAAGTTAAATGATGCCAAGAGAAAGTATTATGTATATGATCAAGAGTTTTATGCAATAGTTCAAGCATTAAAGAAATGGAGACATTATTTGTTGCCAAAATAATTTGTTCTATATACTGATCATCAGGCCTTGCAGTACCTAAATAGTCAGGGAAAATTAAATCGGAGGCATATGAAATGGGTAGAGTTTTTGCAGAGTTATACCTTTGTTTTGAAACATAGGAGTGGGAAGTCAAATAGGGTTGCAGATGCCTTAAGTAGGAGGCATACATTTATGACAAAGATGCAGATTGAAGTGGTTGGGTTCAATGAACTTAAGAAACTGTATGCAGAAGATCCTGATTTTGCAGAGGCTTGAAAGCTTGCAAGGAACCTTTACATGGACAGACAAGGTGGCTAGATTTCATAATCCAGATGGCATGTTATTTAAGGAAGTCAATTATGTATCCCGAGGAGTTCCATGAGGGAGAACCGGATAAAGTAGAAGCATAGTGGAGGAATGGCAAACATTTTGGTCAGGATAAGACCATTGCCATTATCAGTGAGCATTATTATTGGCCTCAATTGTCACAAGATGTGAAGAAGTTTGTACAAATTTGTAGGGTATGTCAGATGGCTAAAGGAGTGAGCCAAAATATAGGCTTGTATCATCCCTTACCTATACCAGAGAGGCCATAGGAGGATATAAGTATGGACTTTGTTCTTGGTTTGCCAAGGACACAACGAGGGAATGATTCAGTCTTTGTGGTGGTTGATAGGTTTTCAAAGATGGCACATTTCATTCCATGTCAGAAGACCCATGATGCAGTCCACATTGCTGACTTGTTCTTCAAAGAGGTGGTGAGGCTACATGGTCTTCCAAAGAGTATTGTTTCAAATCATGACACCAAATTTGTGGGGTACTTTTGGAGGAACTTGTGGAAGAAGCTAAAGACAGAGTTGAAGTTTAGTTCTGCACACCATCCACAAATAGATGGGCATAAAGAGGTTTTTAACAGGAGTCTAGGTAACCTACTGATATGTTTGGTAGGAGATAAACCCAAGGGATGGGACTTGATCTTACCCCAGTGAATTCTCTTACAACAATTATGTCAACAAAACCACTGGTAGATCACCATTCTAGATTGTGTATGGAGGTAGCCCCAGGCAACAACTCCAGAATTGAGGAAGATGGACCAAGAGAAGAAAATAAGTGTTGAAGCCAAAGATTTTGTAGAACACATCAAGGATATACATGAGAAGGTAAGAGAACATATTAACAAGATGAATATGCAGTATAAGGCTAAGTCAGATCAAAAGCAGAGGTATAAGGAGTTTCAAATTGGTGATGAAGTGATGGTCCACTTAAGGAAAGAAAGGTTTCTAGTGGGAACATATAACAAATTGAAGATGAAGAAGTTCAGTCCCTGTAAAATTTTGAAGCATGATTCAGGGAATGCATATGAGGTAGAGTTGCTAGATGGATTCAACATTTCCCCTATGTTTAACATTTCAGATTTGACAGAGTATCATGAAGGTGGCGCAGAGGAAGTACCAACGATGGAATAATGTGAGATTCCAGCATCTACTTTAGAAAAGGAGGAGATTGAGGAAACCTTGGATAGTCATGTGGGAAGGAGTACTAGAAACAGGCAGTATGAAGAATATCTGGTGAAATGGAGAGGAAGGCTTGTGGAAGATTCATCCTAGCTATCTAAGGTAGTGGTTGACTAGTTGGATTTTCCTCAACCATCTGAGACGTGATGGGGTCACTTCTCAAATTACCCTGGGTGTCTGATGCAGGAGCATCTAGTAGTGTAAGGGCAATCTTGTATCGCCGAAAAATAGTTAAATTTCAAGTTTCTTAGTTTTTAGATGTTTTTACATTTTTGGATACCTTTTTCATCATAATGAAATTCCCAATTTATGGTTTTTATTTTCTATTCCTGGGTTGAAAGATATTGTAGTTTTAGTTTCCCAGATTTGCACCTGAAAAATCTTTCGAGTTGGATTTGAGGCACTTAGAGCTTCTGAAATGGCCTCAAAACTTGCCAAAATTTGTGTAGCAAATTTTGAGCGTGTTCTTGACTTTGAGACCTTTCCAACGGTTCAAATGGTTCGCAAATCGGAGCCCCGGATCAAAATTTATGGCCCCGGGAAGTTGGCACACTTTCTAGAAGATACAATTGCAAATGTTCTTTTGACATTTGAACTTCAAGTTGTAATTTTTGGTACCAAACAGCCTAAACTCAAATTTTAATGTTGTTTTGGCTCCAAACTAAAGAGGAGCTCTATTTATGGGTGGGTTTCTAATATTTTTGGGTAACTTTTGGGGACAAGCTCGCATATTGCGAAAGGGTTATTTTGTAGCTTTCTGTAGCTTGCATGTGTTGTAGAACTTGGAGAATTGAGATCCTCTGCATGTAAGAAGCTCCATTTTCTGAATAATAAAATTATTCTCTTATTTTTGGGTTATTTTCTGTGTCTCAAGCTGCGCCCTCATTAAAATATATCAATAATTTGATCATTTATAGGCATATATTCCAGCTTGAATTCATTCTCAAATACCTTTTCTCCCAAGAAATGATATCTAATATATATATGCTTTGTTCTTGAATGCATAACAAAATTATTTAAAATATTTATTGCTCTTGTATTATTATAGAAGATAGGGATAGGCTCATCACACATCACTCCTATATCCTTCAATGTTTTCTTCATCCATAATACTTGTGTGCAACAAGATACTACAACAATGTACTCAACCTCTATAGTGGATAAAGAAACTAAATCTTTTTTCTTACTCAACCATGAAACCAATCTTCCTCCAAGAAAGAATGCACCACCACTTGTACTCTTTTCGTCATCCACACAACCAACCAAATCTGCATTGATGTAAGCATTTAAAGTGAAATCAGTATCCTTAGGATACCACAAGCCATAATTTAGATTTCCTTATAGATATTTGAATATCCTCTTCACAACTATAACATGTGCTTCTTTAGGTTCTACTTGAAATATGGAAACAAAACATACTATATGCATGATATTTGGTCTAGTAGTAGTAAGATATAGCAATCCACCAATCATAGATCTATACATTTTCTGATCAACTTTAGGAGATTCATCATCTTTACTTAGTTTGCATCCTATAAACATAGGGGTACAAACTAGTTTGGATTCATCCATTCCAAACCTCTTCAACAAATATTTAACATAATTTGATTGTGAAATGCATATGCCCTTGTCAGTTTGATTCATTTGAAGTCCAAGAAAGAAATTTAACTCACCAATCATAGACATTTCAAACTCTTTTTTCCATCTCCTCTGCAAATATCTTGCACATACCCTCATTTCCTTCGAAGATAATATCATCAACATACACAACCACTATCAAAATTTTGTTTCCTTCAACTTTAAAATAGATATTATTGTCTGCATAGCCTTTGTTGAACCCTTGTTGTGTCAAATATATATCCAACCTTGCATACCATGCTTTGGGAGCCTATTTAAGTCCATAGAATGCCTTTTTAAACTTACAAAACATGTTCAATTTATCTAATAATTGAAATCCCTTCAATTGTTCTATGTACACCTCTTCTTTCAATTCTCCATTCAAGAATGCATACTTAACATCCATTTGATATACCTTGAAATCTTTGTGAGCAAAAAATGAAAAAAAATCTGAATGGCCTCCATTCTTTCCACCAAGTAAAATGTCTCCTCAAAGTCTATTCCTTCAACCTATGAATAACCTTTACACATAAGCCTTTCTTTGTTTCTTACAACTTCACCATTCTCATTTAGCTAATTCCTGAACACCCATTTTGTACCAATTATGTTCTTGTTTATAGGTCTAGGAACCAATTCCCATGTTTGATTATTCCCTATCTCATGTAACTCTTCTTTCATTTCTCTAACCCAATTCTCATCTTTGCATGCTTCACACACTATTTTAGGTTCTATCTTGAAAAGTAAACATAGATTTACCTTAGTTTCCACCACCTTGCTTCTTGTCTTTACACCTTCACTTTTATCTCCAATTATCTATTTTTCTAAATGATTCTTCTGTACATACTTTGGGGTCTTAGGAGTAGGTTATGAAGCTTCTTCTTCTTCAATATGTTCTTGTTCTTCCTTATTCTCTTCTTGTACTTGTCTGCAAATAGGTTCATCTAGTTCAACTTCACTTATTTCAACTGGTATGTGCATATCTTCATCAAATTTTACATTTGCACTCTTAATAATATTCCTCAATATTTTATTAAAGAATCTATAAGCTATTCTACTAGTTGAATATAAAAAGTAAAATACCTTCATCACATCTAGCATCAAACTTTCCAAGTTTCTCATCATCTCTTTTAATATAACATCTGCTTCCAAACACCTTAAAGTACTTAATAGTAGGAATATTGACAGTCCATAGTTTATAAGGAGTCTTTGTGCTATTACCTAAGATTTGAACTCTATTAAGAATATAAACAGTAGTGTGGTTTGCTTCTCTCTAGTATATGTCAAGTACATTTTCTTCTTTCATCATAGTTCTTGTAGCCTCTTGAACAATTTGGTTCTTCCTCTCGACAACTCCATTCTGCCAAGGAGTTCAAGGAGTAGAAAAATGTCTCTTTATGCCATTCTCTTCACAAAATGTATTAAACTCACTGGAAGTGAAATCTCCACCTCTATCAAACCTTAAAAAATTTATTCTTAGGTTCATTTCATTCTCTACCATAGACTTGAACACTTTAAATATATCTAGAGCTTGAGCTTTCTCCCTAAGAAAAGTAACCCATGTCATTCTAGAATAATCATCAATAAGGAGCATGAAATACCTATCACCATTAAGACTTCCTCTTATGGGACCATAGAGGTATGTATGAACTAATTCCAACAATTTAGTAGTTGATTGACCTTTTCCTTTAAAGCTGCATCTTTTTTATTTTCCCAACTAACAACTTATGCAAATAGTATTGTTAGACTTTGTAATTTTAGGTAGATCTCTAACAACTTCTCTTGAACTAATCCTAATCATATTGTAAAAGTTTACATGTCCCATCCTCTAGTTCCATATCCAACTTTCATTAACATGAGATACAAGGCACTTACCACCAACACCCTTAAGCTAATAAATGTTTCCATATGTTATTCTTCTTGCAGCAACCATAGTTTCTGACCCTTTTTTTATCTCACAGACTTAATTTTTCCTTTTCCAACAACATTTGCACCAGAATCATCTACAAACATGGCTAATCATCCATCATACTTTTCAAGTTTAGTTAACTTACTTTTGTCTCTAGTCATATGATTAGAACAACCATTTCCAATCACCCAATAGTCTTCATCTTGTCTAGCATGAAAGGTAGTAACTTGAGTACCTTCCATCTCTTCTCTTTTTCTCTGGACCACTTTCCCTTGCACATCTTCCATGTTTAGTAGACACAAATTTATTCTTCAAGGCTAAAAATAGGCATTCATCATTGTCATCCTCAAAATCAAATTCATCATCAAAAATTCCAGTATCTTATCTAACATAGTACAATCTCTTGAACTTCTTATCATTTTCGTCTTTATTATCTCTACTCTTCTTGTGTACAACTCTATTTGGACATCTTGAAGCATAGTGAACAATATTTCCACAACTGAAACATTTAAAAGGAAACATACCTTTGTACTTACCAATACCTTTCTTCAAATTCCTTATAAAATTTGTTTCCAACTCTTCTGAACTATCAGCATCTAGATCATCTTTTGTCTTTTTATCTTTGAAGGTTGATTCTATTTTCTCCTTTTCTTTTCCAAACTTCCTCATTTCAAATGTAGCCAAGGTGCCAAATAGTTGTTCTTTAGTGAACTTCTTAGGATCATACACTTCCTCAATGGTTGAAACTTTATGACTATAACTCTTTGGTAGGGTCATCAAAATATTCTCCATCACATCTTCATCTATCAAGGTACCACCTTGATTTTTGACTTCATTTACTGGAATATTAACCCTCTAAAAATAGGTTGCAATATCTTCACCTTCTTCCATTTTCAAGTTCCCATATCTATGCTTAGCAGTTAGCTTATTTAAAAATTTGACTCTATCATTTCCTTCATAAATATCCTCCAACTTTTACCAAAATTCATAAGCAGTGCCCAAAGAAATAACTTTTGTTCGCTTAGTCTTAGATAAATCACTATAGATTGCATACCTTTCCTTTTCATTTTCCTCATAGGGAGAAATATCATTTGCAAAAGAAGGACCACTTGTTAGTGCAACATATTTTTTCTCAACATATTTCCAAGTCTTGTAACCAAGAGAGATAAAGTAACCTCTCATTTTCACTTTCCAATCATTGTAGTGAGATCCATCAAACATAGGGATTGACAATTTGTGCACCATCGGATCTACCTCAAGTGGTTAAGCTTTTATCTGAGGAACCAAAGATCTGATATCAATTTTTGAAAGGTGCAAGACAACTGAGAGGCGGGGTGAATCAATTGTCACCAATCACATCCACAAATATCAAACAATCAGTAACTCCACAACCAATTTATTCAATTATTAAGTATGAACATGAAATGAAAATAAAAGAAAGTAATATCAACACAAGAAACACTAGATTTACATGGAAAACCCAATAAGGGAAAAACTATGATGAGGATCAACTCACAATAAAAAGTAATAGAAAAATTTATTATAAAGAGGCTCATTTCCAAAGGGCTTGTTTCCCAAAATAGGACTCACTGTCCAAATACAAGGCTCACTGCCTATAGATAGGACTCACTATCTAGAAGGGAGGCTCATTACCTATAGATACAAAAAGATAACAGAAAAATCCATCACAAAAAATTACACACATCCATAGCCTTAATCAAAAGATTGCATACACCATCAGCTCACTACTTTCCAAAGTCTAACACATCAAAGTACTGCTACATTAATTCACTTTCACAAACTTCTTGCTTCTCACATTTATGGAATGTCTAATAGATCAATCCATAACATCTCGAATTATATTTATGCTATCTTCAACCTTAGAAACTTTCTCCAAGGTCGGCTACAATGCTTCATATTACAAATTCAAATTAGGTCAGCAACTCAACATTCTTGTGGTGGAAGAGAATGAGAGTGGACCAAACCAACACTTAACCAAGACCCAAAACAACATCTCAGATCAATCACATGCTTCCTTAATTGATACTTATCCTTCACATGATGTGTAGACACTACGGTGGCCAAACCTAATGAAAACACTAATGAACTTTGAATTACATGCTTCTTCAACAAGAGGATAACATGCAGACCACCTAATACACTTCACCATACATTGGAACACATCTTAGATTCCTTTAGATTCATTTGTAGAAAATGCAATAACCTTCATATACAAAACACTTTCCATCAGAATATCCAAACTCTAGAGACACACACAGTAACTCTAAACCTAATCTTCTAGAGCACCAAACCATGAACACCTTTTATAGAACATAGATAATATCATTACAAGCCTTTTACGAGATCTGTAAGACCTGAAATGAACCAATGAAGGACTCTAGAGTAGGTGGAGCAGATATATTTCTCTTAGTCCACAGACAAAAAACTCTACCAGACTAGTTCACAAACCAGTGAACACAACTTTCACTCTTTACCAAACCATAAGCTCTAATCCAAGATATATCACCAATAGATTCCCATAAACAACACTTCAAATCTGTACAAGCATAAGATCAACATAGAAGAAGTGTGGAGCACAAACCGGAGCACATTCTAAACACACACACAATTCTATCTTCCCTATTTCTCAAAAGCACTTGCACCTGAAACATCATAAAGATACCTCCATGTACACACAACATTTCTATAGTATCTCAACTATGCATGCACAACCTACAATCAATTGATTCCTTTCTTTGGAAAAACCTATACTGTGTTGACATCAATGAAAAGATTAATGACAATACCACTATACTTACTCATACTTGTAATAGATCAGGATCTAATACCACTTGTAAGTAAGCTAATGTAGCAGAACAACTTCCTAAACTACTCTTGAGAGGATAATAATGCAAAACTTTAACAAAAATAAATATAAATATCATGCATACCATAACACCATGATTTACATGGGGAAAACCCTTTCAGGAGAAAAACCCCACACTCCAAAAGCTACCCAATGTATTATTTAGAAATCACAAATATTACATTATACTTGTAGAGAAAGCTTCTCACAAGAGTATCACCACCAAAGATCCAAAGACAAGATGACCACTATCAAACTCTTAGAATACATCACAATACCACATCCATAATAAACACCCTCATAAAATAGGGTTATATTCTAGGGAAAGATAAGCCAACAAAATATCTACCATTAGATCTAAAACCTAATAATTAATGGTCTAGATTTATAATATATCATTAAATTAATGTATGTTAGTCATTTAGGAGTTTTTATTAACAAAAAAATGTTAACAGGCATCCCAATCCTCCCCTCCACCTCGTGCTCCCATTGTATATTACACCTATCAATGTAACTAGGAAATATATATTTATATATCCTATCAACAATAAACCTTATATAATTGGAAGGTTGAAACACATTTTTCCAACAAGAAGCATTTGCATAGATAGATATATAAATCTAAGAGTTATCCACTAATGCAAGACCTAGAGGCAATGAATAAATTTAAAAGGAAAATATATGATTATCTTGTAAGGAGCCCTGAACCCCTAGACATGTGTTTGGTAAAGGTTCAACTACAATACACTAAAGTAATTTTTAAAGATGATTTGAGAGAAAAGGAACTTGATTTTCCAAGTGAGGAGGAAGAAGAAACCAAATTCAAATTGAAGAGGAAGAAGATAATACAAAGACAAAAGAGCCTTAGGAGGAACCTTTAACAAGATTTTTAATATTTCCAAGTATAATCCCTTTCAAATGCATGAAGTTCTAAAATGAAATGAAGTTGTACCATACTCATTAATATAGGTTCTTTTAAAATTTCATAGATGAAGGACTAGTGGTAAATAGAGGTTTGAAATTATAATTCTTAAAAGGATTTACTATAATGGTCACTAATGGTTTCTCTATCTAATTTACCTAGAAGGTCCCTCAACTAAACATTACTCTAGGTAAATATAACCTAAAAGATGATTTCTATGTAGTCAATATTTGAGATTCTAAAATGGTTCTAGCTATCCAATAGTAGAATTCATTAGGTGAAGTTACATAAAAATCCAAACCATGGAATTGAAGTTCAAATAAAAATTAAACAAAGTGATAGTTTTAACCAATAGTGAATGAAATTCTAAAAATTATGTACACAAAAATAATGAAATGAATTTTTAGACACAAATAGGTAGAGTAGCTAGTTCAGTGATTAATATCAATGCCCAACTTACTATAAATATACAAGGCATACCCTTATAGAAAAATATAAGTAAACATAACATTTTTTTTAATAATATCCCTCATGGGAGATCACTAGGTACATATTTCAAACACATTATCATATTAGAGGAGAGAAGAAATCCTATCATTACCACACCTTATGATCACTTGAGAAGTCATAAGTAAGAAATTAAATTTGGAATTAATGAGGTATTAAAATGGGAAATATCAGACCTAGATTGATCCTTTTTTCCTCATCTATAGTCCTTGGGAAAAATAAATATGAAACAATGAGAATGTCAATTGGCTCTAAGGATATAAACAAGAAAATTATAAAAAAAGACACATATTTTCCAAGATTGATGTGTTGATAGATGAGCTCCATTAGGTCATATATTATAGACCTTATTTCAATCTATCATTAAACATTGCTATTATATCTTGTTGGGTACATGTAGATATATATGAGTTAAGTGACTAATCAATGACAAGGTCAAGCATATATATATGGCTTACTAAATGAGTAAGCTCTTGTATGAAGTGATCAAATAAATATATAAATATAATAACCATTTTAGTTTTAAGTTCACAACTATTTATGCACTCTAATGAGGTATCATTAAACCAATCTTGATTATCAATTATTATAAAATATACACTCTTTTGATAACGATAAATATTTTTATAATAAATTTATTCCTCAAGAAATGAAAAAATAAAAAATGTAGCAACACCAATAGAAAATACTCAAATAACAAAATATCAAACCAAGATAACATAGTTGTCCCCTCATAATCCTTGAAGCACACCTATTCTCCAAGGTAAAAAACAGTTCTATATTTATCCCAATAGTAATTTTTAAAAATTTTGATCCAACTCAAGAACATTCAAGTTTGCAACCCAAAAAACACATACATATACAAATTGCATACCAAATTGGCTACTTCTTTACTAACTATGCTACAATGGTTTTTAAAATAAACTTACTTATCTTCTCTCCAACAAAAGTTATATATTTTTGGTTATCTAAGTTGTTAGCCTTGTTAATGGTCCAATTGACATAATTCAACATAGGTAGAGAGATTGATCCACCTCTATTGAAAAGATAACTATTTGAAAGGTTGTTATCTCAAAGGTCTCAAAATTTGGGCCACAAAGTTGTGTTAGTTTTCTCAATTGGCTTGCGTGATTTTTTATCAATTAGACCTTTGTTGTTTTATGATCCTATGTAAACTAAATGTAATGTAGAAAAAGGTTATCCTTAAGTTTGATTCTTAAACCCAGGATTTCTTTTACTCCTTTTTCTAAAGTACATTAGGATGCAAATCAATAAGGTGTTTAGATTGAATTTCAACCACAAACGTGATTCAATCAAACTTGGATCTGATCCTTTTGAGCCTTAGAAATGAATTGAAATTGAGTTTTCTATAATTAACCTAATTTAACTGTGCACCCTAGTATGAAAAATTTAATAGCTTGATGATTAAAAAATTGTAACAATAACTTGTTGGTAGATATGGGAAGTGTTGAGTGGTGTGTACCTATCACTGAAAGTTAGATTTGACTATTGTGGGAGGGTTGATTCATGTAGGGGTGAATGGGTCTTTTTAGGTCTCTTATGAAAATTCAAATTCGATCATGTATCTCTTTTTCTTCTCTCTGATGTCTACCTTATAAACCATCATCTTTGGATCCGAACCTGCAATAAATCTACAAAAGAGATGGGGGTGGCTATATAGGAGTTTTCCTTGGTCGAACCTCTATTTTGGTATTTCTATCTCCATAATAGCCAATAAAATGGATTGATAACAATGTGTGTGCCCTAACCTTAAGTGTATCTAAGGTTGTTATGAGCTAGAAATGCATAAAACCCTACTTAGGTATGTTAGAGAAGGATCCCTACACCAACATGACAAGATCTACCTAAGAGGAAGTCAAAACACTCTTAGGATATATAGAATATAATGATACCTTGATTTATGATGAAAATAGGATGAAGCTTGAAGATGAGAACACTAAGAAACAAGTCATTAGGTTGAAGGAAATGGTCAAATACATCTCCCAAACCTAGAATCTATCACACTCTTCTATTGGAATCAATCTTCAATCATGACATAAGGATTGATAAAATATATAAATGACCTTGAAGGCCTACACATTTAAATGTGTGTGGAAAAATGTAACAATATCTTTCTTCTTTTTTCTTCTCTTATTGCTTTCTAGTTTCAAATGGTGAATAAACTAGGTATTTATTGGCATTTCTCTAATTTCCTGAAGATTAGATCTCAATAGTTGACATTTACAATTTGAATTTTGAATGTTAAAATATTGACACCAACTTATCCAAAATTAGCCCCAAATAGAATAGGGGGACCCATATTCCCTAGGGTGAATGGGTTCTAGCCTTATTTTTTAGGAAATTGAGTGTCTAGGGAAAAATAATTATTGGATGCATTTTTTCAATGCTTGAAATTTGTAAAAAAATGATAAAATAGGCCTAAAAGTGCATAATTTAGGAGATTAGGGCCTAGTTAGGAGGTATTGGAAATGAATAAATGTAAGGGTCACTAAAATAGGTCCAAACTAAGCATGAAATTATGCTATCACCTACAATTGGGAGTACAATTTTTGATAGTATATTTAGCCCTCACTTTAGTGGCCATATGAAACTATGTGCATATGCAAGATAAAGTATTGAAATTAAATCATATTGTCTAAAAAAATGGATACTCATATGGATATTACATATCATTCATCAATGGGAGAATGAAGCCCCCAATTTAGTCATTTTCAAAATCACAAGATTAAGAACAACATCTTGCAAAACCGATTTGTTAGGTATTCAAAAATTATCTTAAACAAACATGTCAACTTTTAAGGAAATCAAATTCAAGGGTAGATGTATGCCCCCTAATTCCATTTGCTTTATGTGAGTGGAATTAGGGTAGCAATCTAACTACATAAATTTACCAAGCTTGGTGAAGGAGATGCTTGTGATAGGGTCACAAAATCACAAAACCAACTATTGACAAACATTATATATAATTGGGGACATAAACTATGAATCCAATGTAATAGACGACATCAAAATTGGAGTTCAATAGCCCCCACTTTGGTGAATTGAATGAGATATGCTAGCACAAATTTTTACTATATATTAGTGTAAAATGAACTTTTTGACCATCATTTTTACTTTTAATCTTTGAAGGTACAAAGAAAGATACCATTATCTAAAACTAACATAGAAGGTAAACTAAATCGTACGATGATACTTTCCAAAATAAAATTATAGATTACATTAGTAGTCATGGAATGAAGATGGATTACCTCTACCCATTTTTTAAAGTAATATGTGGTAGTGATTATAAATGTATGTTTTGAAGGAGGAAAAATATTCCCAATACAATCTAGGCCCCACATCGAAAATGGCCAAATCATAACTTAGGAATGAAGTTCAAAAGTGGGAGAATGAATCAAATTACTATGTTCTTGAAATTTAGGAAATTTTTTAACATGGTCAAAGTAATATTGTTCCATATTTCACCAATAATACCCTATATGAATTAATTTTTGAACTAATGATCTTATCCCAGAATTCCCCCTACAAGCACCCACACAAGTTTCCTCAAGGGCTATATAGGGATTTCAAATTGTTTAAGGAACCTAAGGAGAAGTCCATTGAATTACCATCTATACAACACATCTGCTAGGATTATATAACAAGCTACAAGTTTCAAAATATGAGCTCTCTAGTGTTCTTAGTGGTTAGTTTAGGAAAGGTATATTCTTTTAGATATCTAAATATTGGTGTATACCATTCATTAGATGTTTCAATGTTGGAAACTAATGTTTCCCCCATCTTTTCATCTATTAATGGTTTTGTGAGATTGTGGACAATGAATGTGAATATGTGGAAGATTCTCAAGAGACACAAGGGAAGTGGTACTTTCCATTGAACCTACATGTCAATTATACTTTCATGGAACATTATAAAAAATATATGATGTGAAATGTTCCAAAATTGTTAATGTAAGGTATTTATATTTAGAAAAATTATCATGTTTTTCTTGATAGGACCCATTGATTTGTTTAATTATCAATTGAGAGTCTCCAAATATATGAATGTGTTGAACACCTAAGGACAAGGCTGCATGTAATCTTGCGATAAGAGCCTCATACTTAGCGATGTTTTTTGTACATAGGAAGTTTAGGTGATAGGATAAGGGAATTGGATTCCCTAAGGGAAGTATTAATATAACTTCAGCACCATAGTTAGTTCAACACTTAGAACCATTGAAATATAACCCCCATGTTTCATTATCATCGATTTTTAACATATTTTTGTCAAGGAATGAGTCATGAATTTGGTAATGATAACATTGAATACACCTCAACAAAATAGTTAGCCAATGCTTGGCCCTTAATTGATTTTTGAGGAACAAAATTAAGGTCAAACTTAGTTAGAAACATAACCCACTTAGCTAAATGTCATGACAAATCCATTTTAGCAAAGAGATGTCTTAAAGGATCAAATTTTGTAATGGCATGAACTTCTGCATTTAAAAAATATTGTCTCAATTTGTTGGTTACAAACACTAGAGCCAAACATTAGTTTTCTATAATTGTATAATAGGGTCCATAATAAATTAATGTTCAATTGATGTAATAAATGAGATGCTCCTTGCCACCCTCATATTTTTGTACCAATAATACAACAAGAGCATGAGTTGAAGCTGAGAAGTAAAGGATAAAAGGTTTTCCTTTTATGGCTGGTTGTAAGATAGGAGGATTAGCTAAGGATTTTTTCAAATTTTCAAAATATTTTTGAAAATCCTCACTCCATTTAAATTTGAATTATTTCTTAAAGTGTTGATGCAAAAAATTATTGAATGGCCCGAATCTTTCCTTGTAAGCTATGGAATTGCAAAATGTTCTTAGGAGGTGGCATGTTTATTATAGTATCAATTTATTTTGTGTCTACTTCAATGCCTCTATGTGATATGATAAATACCAAAAAATTTCTACTATCCACACCAAAGATTCATTTATTCAGATTCAACCTCATGTTGTACTTACAAATTATTTCAAAGATATTATGAAGGATTTTGACATGATCTTGACATGCTATAGATTTAGCCAAAATATTATCAACATAATCTTCCAATATTTTATGTATGAAATCATGAAATACTAGTGTCATATCTCTTTTGATATGTTACTTTGACATTTTTCAATCCAATAGCAACCCAACACAATTTTCCCCAAGGTGTGGTGAATTTTTTTTTGTATTGAACTTGAGGGTTGATGAAAATTTGATTATATCCCAAAAAACCATCCATGAATCATAATAGGACATGTCCCGTGGTTGAATCCACTATCATATCAATATTAGGAAGGGGAAAATCATCCTTCAATGATGGTTTATTAAGATCACAAAAATCTATAAACATCCTAATGTGATTATCAAATTTTTCCACTACCACAATATTAGATATCCAAGGTGAATAATCAATAGGGAGGATAAAACCAGCTTGTAAAATCTTTTCAATCTCATCCTTAACCAGCAAAGTTATATTAGGATTCATCTTGTGTATCTTTTGTCTCATGGGTTTAGCATATTTCTCAAGAATAATGTTTTGTGTGACTATTTTAGTTTCAATACTTGACATATCTAAATAATTCCAAGAATTTTTTTTAATAAAATCATGTATTAATGTTGTATGATCTTCTTGTTCATCATCATCAAGAAACTTTCCAATTTGAAGGACTTTCTCCTCATTATATGGGTCCATTGGTATGTTAAAGGCGTCTCCTACAAGTAACACCTTTTGATTTGGAATATCAAGAATTGTTTTAGATTTATCTTGTTTATCATCACATGATTTAGTTTCTTCTCCAAAGTATTGCTTAGCATTCAAACAATAGGAAAATATAAGATTATGATGATTATTTGAAAATGTTTCATATTTAATCCTAAAAAAAATTCTAGGGATTCATCATTTTGAATGATGACCAATGACATATCATTGTTTGCGGTGTTTATCATTTCAAGATGCACCAAGTTTAGAGTTGTCTTAGGGGAATCTTGCATGATAACATTGACATTAAGTGAAGGTTTCTTTGATGATTTCATTTCTTTTGAAGGAAAGTAACCAAGACCTCTTGTTGTTTCTTGCATATTAGGTTCTATAGGAACATGAAGGCCTTAGTTGCTTCTACTCTTAAAAATTGTATTCCTTCATTATCTTCTATTGCATTGACATCCTCTTCAGTAGTACCTACTTTAAAGTCCACTCTTGAGTTTCCTTGAAGAAGATCACCTTGAAGTGGAGAATACTAAGTCCACCCCTTCTTCTTCTTATAAATCCAATGTATGTTTTGGTAATGACTGGGGGTCCTTGGAATTTCATAAGTTTTGCATCAGAGAGTATAAGGGTGACCCTATCCACCTTTACCTTCCAACCATTTCATGCATCTGTGTCAAGAAAGTTGATTAGACTCTCATTGAGGAAAATGATCAAGCTCCTATTAAGGAGAGTGATTGTACCCCCACTAAGGAAGATAAACATGGTTTTTTTAAAGAGGCTAAATTCTATAATCTCATCAAGAAGAATGACTATGATCCCATAGAAGAGTATGATCTCTATTGTTGGAATGATGCTCTCTATGTAGATCTTGCTTGTAGGATTTGTAAACACGTTAAGACCCTGGCTTCAAAATTCTTTCTAAATATGGTTATGGATGTAAGGGTTATCGGTATAATGAACAAGGAATTCAAGTCCCTATAGAATGTGTACCTTGAAAGTGTAACTTGGAGCTTGGCTTCTCTCATGAACAATCTAGGAAAAAACCATGATGGAGTGTCAACGTGATTTTTTTCGAACCTCTCAATCTAGTTCATCCTAAACTGATTAAGATCCAAGTAGACTCTAGTGAAGTTACTATAGATGTTTTCTCTTTGAAGGAAGTTCTAGAATAATTATTGGGTGTCTACTCTCATTTACCTCCTTATCACCATAAATTGTGATTCACATATCACTTACATAAACAAGCATCCTTTGGAGAATCTATTATGAGCATTGATGAGGAGGTTCATTTATCTAATGTGGATTATGATGTTCCTATTTTCCATCTTTAGGACCACAGTACTCACCTCAAAGTGGATTCGATTGATATTCTCATGGATCCTAAGTCTTCTAAAAAGGTGATTAAGATTGGAAAGTGTCTTTCTCCGGAAGAATCTAAACAACATTATGATTTGTTACATTCTCATCCTAACATCTTCACTTGGTCATATGAGGACATGCCTAATATTGATGAGTTTGTGGTGGTTCACAATATCATTCTATTTCATGATGCTAATCCTATTAAACAAAAGGCCTGAAAGATGATTCCCAAGGTAGCTTTACTAATCAAGACTAAGATAGAGAAGCTTCTAAAATTTTTATTTATCCATCCCATTGACTATTCACCTTGGATATTGAATATTGTTGTTGTCAACAAGCTTGATGGTCATATTCACATCTGTATTGACTTTCGTGATCTGAATAAGGCTTTTCTTAAATATGATTTCCATTGCCTAATATTGATATGATTGTAGACTTGGCTTAAGGCCATGCTTTGTTGTCTTGCATGGATGGCTTCTCAGGCTATAATCAAGTTTGTACTAACCTTGAAGATAAATATAAGATAAAATTCACTACCCCTTGGGGTACCTTCTCTTATTTGGTCATGTTGTTTAGGTTAGAGAATGTAGGAGCAACATACCAATGGGAGATGACACTTATCTTTCTTGATTTCATTCATAAAATTTTAGAAGATTACATTGATGAAATATTGGCTAACTCTATGACTCATCAAGATCATATTGAAATTATCATTGAAAGGATTCAAATCTATAAGATGAGATTGAATCCTCTTAAGTGTGTCTTTGGTGTTGATGCAAGAAAAATTTTGGGATATATTATCTCTCATCGTGGAATCAAATTTGATATGAATAAGAATGATGCAATTGTTAACATGCCTCCACCTAAGAACATCTCTCAACTACATAGTTTACAAGGGAAGATTGAAGAAATTAATAGATTATTGTCTTAGTTGGTTGATCATAATCATCCTTTCACATGTCTATTGAAGAAAGATGCTTGCTTCTAATGGGATGATGACTATGAAAAGTCTTTTGAATCAGTCAAGATCTATTTGGCCAATTCTCCTATCTTAATGATAGCTATGCAAGATAGGCCCTTTTTTTCTTTATACATCAACATCACCTCATTTTTTTTAGCTCAACATGATGATCATGGTAAAGAGAGAGTGGTCTACTACATTAGATATTTTCTAGTCAATTATGAGACTCATTATTCTACCATGTAGAAACAATGTACCACTCTCATTTTTGCAACATAGAAGTTATGATGTTAACTTCTTCATGCTAAAACTCATGTAATTATGAAAAGTGTTCTTCTAAAGAATCTATTTACTAGAACCAATCTTTCCAGAAGGTTGGAAAAATGGGTAATGTTTCTCTCTGAGTTTGACATCAATTTTGTAGCTCAAAAAGAAATAAAAGGCCGAGTTGTGTTGACCAAATCATAGAAGCTCCCTAATTTCACTCATTCCATAATTTAGATTTATTTATGGATGAAGACCTTTTTACAATGGACCCTGAGCTTGTATGGGAGATGTAATTTGATGGATTGAAATGTTAGATAGGATCCATACCAGGTGTAGTTTTAATCTCACCCAAAGGCAAGCTAGTTCCTCTATCTTTTAGATTGGAATTTCACTGCACTAATAACATCACTAAGTATGAATCCCTTATTGTTGGATTGTGTGCTGCAATAGCTTTAAAAATTAAACATCTTTGAATTCATGGTGATTCTAAACTCATTGTAAATCAAACTATAGGAAAGAAACAAGCCAAGCAGAATAAGCTATCATAGTATTGGTATTTGGACTTATCCTTGTTTGATAATTTCTCTACTTTCACAATAGATAGTGTTCCTAGGAGAGAAAATCAATACACAAATTCAATGGTGAGTATTTCCTCCCTTGTGTCTTAGGAGGAGGGCATAGAATAATACCACTTTGCGATATGCATTCTCCACTCTCCTATTGTCTCAAATCAACCTGAACCTAATGATCTAGTGTGTGCTCATGTAGAATAGGAGGAATTGTATTCTAACATTTATAATTATTTGAAGACTAGAAATTTTCTTGATGATGTGACAAAAAATGCTTGCACTCAAATTAAAAACTTTTATTTTGATACATTATATTATCTGATGTTCTTTGTCAAAAATCTTATAATGGTCTTCTCCTTTAGTGTCTCAGTAAAGAAGAAATACCACTTTCCCTTTAAGAAGCCCATTCAGGATCTGGGGGTGGAAATTTTGGTGGTAAATCCTTGGTGTATAAACTAATTCACATGGGATGCTTTTGGAAAATGATGAAGCAAAATTTCTTTGCCTTTTCAAAGAATTGTTTGTAACATCATCAACATAGCAATCTTATTAGGGCTCTTTCTCAAGAGCTTCAAAATCAAACCCCTCCTTGGCCATTTGTGAAATGTGGATTGGATATTATTGGTAAAATATCACCTCCTTCCAAAGGACATATCTTCATCATTACTACTACTAATTACATTATGAAATGGGTCAAATTTGTTCCACTTTGATCCACAAATGCTAACACAATGTATAAATTTCTTCTAAACAATATCTTTGATCATTTTAGATTGTCTTCTACCCTTGTTTCTAACAATGGTACTTCATTTAAGAACAAAGAGGTGAAGCAATTCCTAGAAAAAATTTCATATTCAACATAATTTTTCTACACCACATTATCCTCAATCTAATGACCAAGCTTAAGTTTCTAATAAGACTCTTGAGCTATTTTTCTAAAAAAATGAATAAACATGGTAAGGATTGACATACTCAATTAATGGACTCCTTATGGGTCTATTACATGAGTGTTTGTATGAATACTTGTAAAACACTATATAACCTTGTGTATGGTGCCAAGACTATCATTCCTTTAGAGTTGGAAATTCCATATTTACAAGTTTCCCTTAAAGGATTAATTGATGATGAAACTTACCATGCTAATCATTTGCATCAACTTGAGTTGCTTGATGAGCACCAATTGAAAATCCTCGATCATCTCCAAGTTTATCAATAATCTATTTCTAAACATTATAATCAAGATGTTATTTCTAGAACTTTCAAGGTAGGTGATCTGGTTTTCTATGAGAATTAGAGAAATGTAAATGAACCACCTAATCAAAAGGGAAATTTTAGCACTAATTGGTTAGGCCCTTACATTATCATCTTTGTGTATGTTTTTGGTGCTTATGGACTCTCGTTTATGGATAGAATGCCTCTAAAAGAACTTTTCAATATGATACATATTTGTTCATACTATTCATAGTGTCTATGTGGCATATGTATAACACTCATACCTCAAGTATTGTAGTTCATTATGCTATAACATTCCTTCATTAACACATTATCTTTTCATTTTGTGTTATGATGTGAACATATGTATGCAATTAATTTCTTTAATTAGGAATTATATATACGTGATTTTTATTGTGATGAGTATTCATGCATTGCATTTTATCTTTTGGTTAGGTAATCAGATCATCATTGTTATTAACTAACATACACATAATGTGTGTTTATTAGGCCATGATAGAATATAATCTAGGCATGCATCCATAACATAACCATACAAAAAAATAAAAGCATACATAAAAACACCACAGTGCTACATAAATCTCATATATATATATATCAAAATGTGTGTCATGTACATAGATCACACCACTATATCAAAATGTTGTGAATATATATCTGTACATGTTTATACATCAAAATAATGCTAAAAAAAATAATATCATCTATGCATACAATCTGGCATATATAAAATGGGCCTCTATCCCCCCAATGCATGGCTCTCTGATCCCTCCGGCACTAGCATTGGAAGAGGTGGAGGTTGAATTGATGTTATGGATCATGATTAACATGATTGTGATACTAACTAGCTCATGTGTAGTCCTAAAACCTCTCCTCATAGCTCTACAGCCTCTACCTGGACCCTGGCCTCCCACTCATGGGTCTAGCATAGCTCCTCTTGAAGCTGCTACAATTGGGGATCTACACATGGCCTCATGGTTGTTGGTTTTCCACCAAGGTCATTGAGTTGGCTCTATAGGGCACCATGTGCTTTGTTGACACTCTCTACTTGTGTTCTAGCCTCATCTCACTTGATCAAGGTAGTGTGAAGCTCGACTATGTATTGATCCTATTGCCCAGTCACAACTATGACATCAACTATCCTCTACATGGTCTTTGTGTGTGCCTCCTTGTATGTGATCCTCAACCATGCAATAGTCTCAAATAAATGGGCATGTCTCCCCCGCTAAAATTCAAATGTTCATGTCAATGATGCTCCCCTAGATTGGAATGATTGGGGCCACCTCAAAGATGCACTACCTGATGAAGTTGATTCACTCTTGTTTTTTTATTACAACCATATGGAAGTAGATACTATCAGTACCAGATGATATGAAAACATGTACATATATATATATGAAATAAATTAAAACAAGAAGTACTAAAAGTAAATAACATGAATCACTCCTATACCTAAATCCTTAGCCTACTAGTGTGGATTAGGAGGGGATGCAATGTTGGGTCCTACATCGCCTATTGTTGCAACTGTAGGAGGGATCTTGGCCATTCAAGGTGGCATCAATGAGACTAGGACTATAACTGGGGGTGATGAAAGCCTCTATTACCATCTAGGCATCATCACTACTCCACCCACTACCTCCCCCCATTGTCACGATCCTCTCCTCCCTACCCCTATGAAGCCACATTGCTTGTGGGGGAATATACTAAGAAAATTAAGGCATGACTCACTATCACCAACCATTCTCTAGAACTGTGGGTGAACTTGATATCATCAATCGTGAGGATGATAGGTTGCATGTCAGTGTTTGACCCATTGTCACTAGCAATGATGTCTATAATAGTTAAATGATGGAGATTTCCTAGCCTAGTGGCACTCCTCGTTGAGAAAACATATGTCAGAGGGGAATATGGGATTGTTTGTAGCTACTCAAACTATGGGGTGACACTATGTGAGTAATATGGTATTAAAATACAATTTTACTACTCTGCCAAGGTATAATTATGCTACATGTGTCACAGTCATTGCCTATTTGTGGGCCAAACCATGCCTCTATAAGGTCATCATCTAACATATCACAATCACAAAACATCAAACTGAAGCCACCAAAAATAAAGATCTATGTATCTCCAATCATCCACCATTGGGTGCATGTGTGTTATCGATGTACCAAGAGTTATGCCCTAGGGATACCTGACTAGACAAGTACATAGAATATGTGTGAATTCCCACACCTAAAGTAGTGTACACTTTGTGAGGCTAGAAAACTCATAGTGGACATAAAACCTAAGGTCATGGTATAGATGAGCAAGCATGCTCCAACCATAGGTGTAAATAGTCTCATGCTCCTCCATTTTGTGAATGCAATGGATGAGCTCCCCATGTAGGTGAAATCCTCACCCATCTACAATGACTCAAAGAGTGACTATGATGACCATCGACACCCTCTAGAGGAGTGGAATGACCACTCACCCCTACTTGTACCAACACATATAGATGTGGCTTGTAGGGTATCCTGACTCTGTGTTGGCAACAAAATATTGTTGGCCCTCAAGGGCCTCCCATGGCATCCTCACCTCATTATAAGTGACCTGTCATCTCTAGATGGGTAGGTCGATGATCTTGTACATGTCCTCCAATGTGATAGTCATCTATCTTGATGGAAAGTGGAAGGAGGAATATCCATCCCAATGCTCTATGAGAACCATGAGCATCGAGGGATGGTATCACATGTTGGGTAGTGTGTAGGCCCACCATAGGCCCACATTCCACGGATGGTCATGGTTATCTAGATGAATCTATGCAAATAGATCTTGTAGTGTAGTCAACATGTTTCCACCTTCATGCTCTTGCATCTCTGGAAACTACTATAGTAAAAAAAAATCATGTTAGACCCATCTATGTCATGAAATTATATCTTCTATATCAAAACATTTTCTAAGCCTCTAGGATGGAAGAAAACCATCCAAACATCTATGTGACGTGTTGGTGTTTGAGCCTGAACACTATGAACACTGCTTGGATGCCAATATGTAGGATAGATGCCAACATGGATAGAGGTTGTTGACTGACTATTAAGATGAGAGCAACCTAGTCAAACACTTGCATTGCTATCAAATTGGAGAAACCTAAAAAATTCATTAAAAGGAGAAGATAGGATTAGAATCCTCGTACCTCATCGACATCACTACCCTCAACTATGGTTGTGTAGAGCTACAAGATCCTAGGCTCTACATAATCTTGTTGGTGAGGTATTTTTTTGGATTTTCTCTCACAAAACTCAATAAAAATCCCATTGTGAATAGTGAAAATGACCCTTCTATGGGCCCTCCCAGGTATATATAGGTCATTTTGGGCCCATTTTTCTTGATGATTGTGGCCCTTCCATCCTTCCTATTTTTACCCCACCTGCCTAGGGGAAAAAATAGGATGGGGCATATAATCTCCTCTTCATCATATTTTTCTTTCGAAGCACCAAATTTTTCTTAAGCATTCTTCTTGTCATGGTTGTTTCTTCTAATTTCTAAGTTGACCTAAATTTGAGTTTTGTAAAACAAAATGTCACATTTGGCATTGTACTTTATTGCTAAGCTTGATTGTTGGTGGAACCATTAGTATCCACTTGCTCAACCTTTGTGGCCTCTATAGTATCCTTTTTGTATGTAAATCTATAAAAAAATTAAATTTTCAAACTTGCACTAATTTTTTTTTCTACTTAGCATAGTTAATTTTCTCAAAAATCAACTCACTAAAGTTGGGGAAAAGTGTAGTGTCATAAAATTTCACCCCATGGAAATTTCACACATTTGGTCCACCACATTTATGGTGCTTAGACTCATTTATGACAAGAACCTTGTAAGTCAAAATTTCATGATTCCAACTCCATAAGAGGAAATGATGAAGCATTAGTAGTCTACCACCTTATTTCTTGAAAATTTGTGAATTAGACACCTGAATAACACATGGATGTCCATGTGACACACAAGTGTACCCAAAATTTACAAGTTTAAATGAGAAAATCTCAAGAACTTTTCCCTAACATGTGTTGTCTTGGTAGAATCTCAAGTGTATTGGCTCTTCCCACCCATGCAACTTCACAAAACCCTCTTTCTCATCTTCATTCTCATTTGTTCTCACTCAAGCTCACTTCAACTTACATTCTTACTTATTTATCCTCTTAATCTCTTCTTTATGGTGAAGCTCTATCAGACTCACATCTTGTCAACAACTAAGGCTCTCTTGAAAGAAAATTATGTCATGTCTATCAAGACTAGAGGGAGACACAAACTATTGGTAATGCACTCTTGCTATTTTTTCTTGTCTATTTGCTAACATATTTATCATTTCTATGTAATTTTGTGATACAGATTCTCCTCCATAGTGGGGTTTGATTTTATAACTCATTTTGTTTATATATCTCATGATAAGAGTTCTCCTCCATAGTCGGGTTTTCTTTTACCACTCATTGTGTCTACTTTACTTTGTCTTTTCTATTCTCTATCTATTTGGATGTTTTTGGAGGTGGAAAAATCAAAGCGAGGGTTTGAGTGAGGTAAGCCCTGAAGTATCCCCAACATGTTTCCTCATTCTCCTTGTGTGTAGGTTTTTCATGTGAAGATTTGTGGGAGGATTCATAGTGTAGGACATTTTATGAGTTAATGTCTTACCATATTTTCCATTTCCTCTCATTCCTGCTTTCTATTGATTAAGTAGAATAGTCACACTTCTGATTCTAGGTAGATAGAAGATTATGTGAGTTTCTATGATTGAAATTATCTCTTTGTCCATATGAGACACCAACATTCCCTCAGATGATAGTGTACCACATTTTCATTCAGTTCCCACGTTGACGTACTACAACCAAGAGCTAAGCTGCTTGTTCTAGGAACCTGTGTAATTTACTCTTTCGATCACCAATGTCCTTCATTCATAAGCATATTGGAAACTCTCTTTTAAGAATTTTTTTAATATCTTTCATCTTGAATCTCCATCACTTGGGCTTGTGTCATTGAGGTGACCAAGGGAAATTTTATCCTCTTAGACCCTATTTGTCAAGTGGGACTTGGGAGTAGTGAATTGTAATGAAATAACTTGCACAATAGAAGAAGATGATATGAAATATGCTACAAATAATTTATAATAACTAAGAATATCAAGCCACTTCGAGGGGGAAAACCTCCAAATATCTCCAATGAGAACACAATTCACCACCTAATGATGAAATAAGACTCACAACCTCCTATATATAGCTATTTATGCCTAGGATATCACCTAGGACGAATTAGACACCCCTATATAAGCCCTAAAAGGACCTATCTAACTAAATAATAATATAATAATGATACCATGACTTAATTAGGAGTTAAGATAGCCACAAGCTGACTATTCATAACCCAATGTACACAAATATTAAGGGTTTAATATGCCCCCCCTCTTCAAAGAAACATTTTCCTCAATGCTAATCAAGTGTGGATTCTTTTGAATGAAATCTTCATCCTCCCATGTGGCATCTTCAACTAGTAAATTCTTCCATTGGACGAGATAATAAATGAGAGTTCTATTCCTTAGCTTCTTTGTGTGTGTTTGATGAATTCCCTCTAGTTCCAAAATGATTATTCCTTCTTCATCAAGATTTGGTAGTACTATTTGAGTTGGAATATTAATCCCAATTACCTTCTTCAAACAAGAAACATGAAAAATTGGATGTAGCTTTGTTGTTGGTAGAAACTCTAGCTTGTAGGAAACACTATCAATCTTTTGCATGATTTGGTATGGTCCATAATACCTTGGAGACAACTTATTATTATTTTTCTATTGCTTCAATGAGATTTTCTTATAAGGTTGCAATCTCAAAAAGACCCAATCCCCAACTTCCAAACTTCTTTCACTATGATGTTGTTTTTCCTACAATTTCATTCAATTTTGTGTCATGACCAAATTTTCCTTGAGTCTTGAAAGTACTTGTTATTGATGAAGCAAGTGATATTCTATAGACTGAACACTTGGTGAAACCTTTAATGATGTGATCGAAGGAGGATGATTTCCATAAAGTTCTAAAATAGAGACATTTTTTATGATATATGAAAAGAAGTGTTATACCACCATTCTATGAGTGATAGCCAATCTACCCATTGAGACCATTTCTTTGAAGTGAAAAAATGTATATATCCTTCCAAACACTTATTAACAACCTCAAATTATCCATCTGATTGAGGGTGGTATGAAGAGCTATGAGACAATTGAGTACCCAAACATGAGAATAAATATTTCCAAAAGTTTCTAGTAAAGATAGGATCATGATCACTGATAATAACCTTAGGTGTACCATGTAGCTTTTGGATATCCTCCAAAAATATTTTGCCACTGTACTTGCTATAAAAGGATGTGATAATGTAATGAAATGTGTATGCTTAGTGAGGAAATAAACTACTACCATGATAAAATTATGACCTTTAGAATTGGGAAGCCCTATGATGAAGTCCATGGATACCTCTTTCCAACACTAGCTAGAAATAGATAATGGCTACAAGAGACCTGGTGTCTTAATTGTCTCCCCTTTATTCCTTTGAAAAATCAAACATTTGGTCACAAATTTTTGATCACTTTTTATCCCTTCCAAAAAAAATAAATTGCTTGACCCAATGATATGTCTTCAAAAATCCTAAATGACCACCAACTAGAGAATCATGCAGTTATATGATAATCTTGTGTTTAAGAGTGGAATTATTGCAAAGATACAAATGCTCTTTATACCAAAGAATAGCTCCCTTCCAACAAAACTTATCTAAACTACTGGGATCAATTTTTAAGTATTGGATGTTATTACTTGTCACAACATCATTTTTCCACTCTACTTTGGCTTCTTCCACCCAATTTTCTTATAATATTGAAAGGGCACACAATAAGGCTTCACCTTTCTCATCCTTCCTAGAAAGTGCATCTGCCACAATATTTTCCTTCCCTTTCTTATATACAATCTTAAAGTAATATCCTAACATCTTAGTGGCCCATTTTTGTTGCTCTTCAAAAGATAATCTTTGTTCCAAAAAATATTTTAGGCTATCATGACTATTCTTAACTTTGAAGTTTCTACCTATCAGATAAGGTCTCCATTGTTTAACTATGTGAAGGATTGCTTGCATTTCCTTCTCATAAATAGGTTTGAGTTTATTCTTTCCCTTTAATTGATGACTCTCAAAATAAATTGGTCAACCTTCTTGCATGAGAACTACTCCTATCCCATTTCTAGAATCATCAAATTCCACAATGAATTCCTTTGTGAAGTTGGGAGTGGAAAGCATTGGATTTGTACACATAGCCTCCTCTAATCTCTCAAATGCTACATTAGCAAACTCATTCCAATGAAAATAATCCTTCCTCAATAAAGTGGTGAGGGGTGCTGCTATATGACCATAATTCTTCACAAGTCTTTTGTAGTACCTCATAAATCCTAAGAAACCCCTCAATTTATCAATGTTTTTTGGAATAGGCCATTCCATGATAGCCTTAATTTTGTTAGGGTCCATCTTTACTCCATGTGAAACTATGTGTCCCAAATAATCCACCTCCTTAAGAACAAAAGAATACTTGGATGGCCTAGCATAGAGTTGATGATATTTGAGTATTTGTAATGCTTTATCTACATGTCGCAAGTGTTCTTCCCATGTCTTGTTATAAATCAATATATCATCAAAGAACATTAATACAAAATTTCTCAAGAATTTCTTAAAAATGGAATTCATCAAACTTTGAAATGTGGATGGTACATTGGTAAGACCAAATGACATCACCAAAAATTCATAATTACCCTCATGAGTCCAAAATTCTATCTTACAAATGTTTTCCTCCTTAATCTAAAGTTGGTGATAACTAGATCTAAGGTCTAACTTGGTAAAATACATAGCTCCATTCAATTCATCTAGAAAATCATCAATGACTGGAATAGGAAACTTCTCTTTAATGGTGTACATGTTGAGCACTCTATAATCCATAAAAATGTGTCAAGTTTCATCTTTCCTACGTACCATCACCACAGGTGAGGAGTAAGCACATTGGTTATTCCTGATAATTCTCACATCTAGCATCTCGTCAACAATTTTTTCTATCTCACTTTTTTATATGTGTGGGTACCTATAAGGCTTGATGTTTGGTGGTTGGATCTTTGGAACTAGTTGTATGGCATGATCATGACCCCTCTTAGGAGGAAGTCCTTTAGGCATATCTCCAAGAATAACTAAGTGATGATTCATTATTGCTTGTAAATCTAGATGAGTAGGAGACTTAGATTGAGAAACTTCTAATGAAACATAACTAGGCCACAAATCCATCCACTCCTTTCTTAAGAAACTTTTTCATTTGATGAGAGCTTACCATATGTGGGGACTTTTCCTTCAATCCCCTTATTCCTACTATCTTTCCTTCTGATTGAAATCTCATGAATAGTTCTTGGAAGTTCATCTCAATTATTCTCAATGTAGTAAGCCATTGTACTCCCAAAATAATATCTACTACACTTATGGATATCACATACATTGGGGTATCAAGTTGATAATCTCCCATGGATAATTTAATGCTATGACACTTCCTAGAACAACTAATTGTACCATCATTTGCAATCAAAACTTGAAACTCTAGAGTTGGATATATAAGACAATTTAGACGAGTAGCCAAATTTTTGTTGATGAAATTATGAATGCTACTTGAGTTGATCAACACTGTTACTTCTTGCTTCTTTAAGAAACCCATTACCTTGAGAGTTTGTGGAGAATTAAAACTTGAGAGTTCATAACAAGAAATTATTGGTTGAGAATCATGTGATTCCTCATTTGAATCCCTTTCATCCTCTAATATGGATTCCTCTTTTTCTTCCTCACTTGGACATTCAATATAGAACAATTTATTTTCTCTACATTTATGTCCTTGATTATATTTTCCATCACAATTGAAACACAATCCTTTTTCTCTTTTCTCCTCAATTTATTATGGAGTCAACCTAGTAGGTTGAGGAGAAGAAGGTGTTGAATATCATTTTTTTATTGTCACATTAGCCCCTTTCTTAGGAATCAAATACTTCTCCTCTACTTTGCATGCTAAGATAAAAAAATAATTTATAGAGCTAGGACCAAACATGTGTACCTCATGTTGAATGTGATCCTTGAGACAACCAAAGAATAAATCATTCAAGTTCTCCTCTATAATTGTATCCACTCTTAAGGATAGATTTTGGAATTGCTAAATAGAATGCTTTACCGATCCTATTTGTTGAAGTTTAGAAAGCTACCTGAAGAAGTTGTCTATCACACTATTGCTATATTGTGCTTGGATTTCCTCCATAAAAATTGACCATGAGATGGTGAGACCATTTTTCCTTTGATGAGTAAAAAGCCACTAATACCAAATGAATTGATCTAGTTCTAGATATAGGTGTTGATGGTCAAAAGTAACAAAGTACTGTTAAATAGAATATTCCTACTCTATTTCTCCTAAAAAAGACAAATGATCTAGAACCACCTATCTTCCAAGGTCTCTGTAGTTGGTTCTCAACTATGTTGTCATAATTTAGTGGTCCATGCAACTATAATGTTCAAGGGGAATTTTCTAGTAAATAAGTACAAAATAGGTATTATAAAGCAATTTAACATGAGGGGGTTTCAAATAAACAAGAAAAAATCAATCAAGGCTTAGAACAAAAAAATGCGTGAATACAAATTCCTTTCAATTTAGACATACAATCCTTAAAATGAGCATTTTCCAAGTACCTAAAATTGTAGAACAACATAATTAATGAAATAGTTTATACCATCACATACATTCACAATGCAGATTTAAAACATGTAACCATTCATCATCACTTTTTCTTAAGACTTTTCAATAATAAAATTCTATATGCTCATCACCAAAATTAATAGATCAATAAACATTAAGAAACATCATCCACAAATAACATAATAAATGGTTTTAAACTCATAATATTCTATTGATTTTCATCAAATAAGAGACATTTATGCTCAACAAAGATCCACTAGCATACAAAAAACTATTTTCTATCAGCATTACTGTTAAACTAACAAACTTCTGAGAAACAAACTACTTGCATTAAAAAAGTCATAAAATCGTTCAAGTATCTTGCATAAAATTGTAAAATAAAACTATGTCCAATTCTTAGGTAGCCAATTTGACTTCAATTAGCCAACCTTTACAATGAGGAGAAAATTCTAAGATATAGAAAGAATTGACATCAATTTCTCCAATCAAAAATTTAGATCCACAAATTTGGGGTTTAGGTCCATAATCATAGGGACACTTAGTTGAGTTGGATTTTTGTCTTTTGTTGAAATTCCTAGACCTAGAAAGTACACCATATGTCCATCTAGTCAAAATCTGACTGGGAGTCACTACCTTGTACACTGCTGATCACCACACCCAATCCTTGGTTTCTCAAAATTGTCCTAGAGTTGTCCACTCATTCAAAAATGATCTGAAGATGCTACTGTACATAGGTCACTTGAATATGGTTGATGATTCTGACCTAATTCCTTTTCAAAAAATGGAATATTCCTTTGCCACTTAGCCACTCTTAGTTGTTTTAGATGCCTTATTCTTGAGATAACCATCCATATTATCAAAAATTTGTTGTATGGTTTCCTCTTCAAGCACATCTACCCATTCCACCCTGAACATTTCTCTTTCATACTCCTTGGTGGTGGTCATGCATATATCCTATAGCTGGACAACATTTTGGGTAGTAGCTCGTACATAGAACCTGATGTCAATAAACTTGTCTAGGAGAAGCCCTTCATCATCATCTCCAATCTTGATCATTTCCTCTAATCTATCAGTAGTAGAATTTGGAAAATATATGACTAGGTGACTAAAAAATTTAGTCACAACAACTAAAAATGACTAAATTCTACTCATTTTTTGTACCTAAGCTATAAATGAGTAAATAAATGACTAATTTGGTTGTTGACTAAAAAATTATTGTCACAAAAATAAAAATTTCTAAATAGTTAGTCATCAAATCCAAATTAGACAAAAAAAATTTAAAAAAATTTGGCCAACTATTGGCGTGATGTATTCATGCGCATGATGTATGCATGTGATTATTCACATTTATTGCAGATTTATTCATCTCACTGGACCTCACTTCATTCGTTATCTAGGCATGAGTCATTTTGATCAGTTATAGCATGAGCTACTTGCATGGGTGATAAGGATTCGAAGAGGACCTGGAGACTTCTAAAAAGGTGGACAAGGGAAAGGAATTCAGAGTTTTCTACAACAAATTTGACTTCATCGAGGCCCTCTATAGAAAAATCATATTTGGGGACGCCCTCTACAGTGAATTCAGAGGTAACTTGAAACCCTCATTACATTAAACAAAAATTTGAAATGCTCATTACAATATACTACTCTTAATAATGTTCTTTTACAATATTTCCATTGTTCTGCTTCATAATGTGTTCAAGCTAAATATAATAAAATTTGGGTGTTAGTGCCAAAATATAATTTCATCAAACAATTTTGATACATTTTCACTGCAAGCGCAAATTTTCCTTGTGCAAAGTAAACATGTTCTATATTTACCCACACATTAGGCATCTGAACAAAGATGTTTCCTACAACAGCTTCTTGTACCTATGTCAAGATTTCCTTTGCAATATCAAATTGACCCCTTTCAAATAGAATAATGGTTGCCCCATTTGTAGCATAAACATTTTTACTACAAGCGCAAATTGTCCTTGTGCAAAGTAAACATGTGCTAGATTTATCCACACATCAGGCATCTAAACAAAGATGTTTCCTACAATAGCTTCTTGTACATGTGTAAAAATTTCCTTTGCAATATCAAATTGACCCCTTTCAACTAGCACAATGGCTACCCCATTTGTAGCATAAACATTTCTTGGTCTTTGTACCAACACTTAAGTGGCCCATTTTATGACATTATTATCCTCTTGAGTTATTATTATACTCCTTTTCAACAGAAAAATCCCCAAGGCCCATGGGAAATGAATGATGAGTATTTGAGTTTCAACTTGGTTTCATTTCAAAAAGGGGACATTACATTTTACAAGATTTTTTTACAACATAATCATTTAATCCACCTATTTGGGACTATAAAATAAAAATAGATTAATTAATCCATTTTCAATTATAGGTTCTTTCAATCTAGAATCTGATAGAAAGATAAATCATAATACATTGAAGGACACAAAATATTCTAAAATAAATACTAAAATAGGTTGCCCATGAAAAACAAGAGAGAGGAAAAATGAAAAGATAGCATATAGATGATTCATTTGAGTTTTTTAATAAGATCTCATTTAACTATGTCAAATGGATTTAGAAGGGACAAAGCATATTTGATTGACTAAAATTTTGAGGTAGCTTATCCATCATCATTGTATGCATCATCTTCTCTTGGAATCTATTTCTACAATGCACCAAGCCTAGAATTGATTAGGGATGCACTTAAGGTGGAAGAAAACTCATCAAATGCTTTACGTATGCTTGGAAACATGGAATTGAAAAAATATGACTAGCTTAAAGAAAAATAAACAATTAAAGTAGCATGCCAACTTGTCTTGGTTGATGAAGGAAAATGAAAAGCTAATGAAGAATGAAGGATTTAGATGGAAAGGAGGAAGAACTTTGGAAGGTGATGCAATAAGAGGAGCAATTTGAATGTATGAAGGAATTATGAAAGAGTAAGAGTAAGGATAGGGATGATGAAAATGATTAGGTTGGTCAGTCTGAGAAGAAACAAAAGAAGGAAAAGAAGAAAAAGAAGAATGATAAGGACCACAAGGCTTATGATTCTTATATGGAGGAATCTAATGTTTCCATGGAAGATGAGGAAAATTATATGAGTGATAAGGAACAAGATGATGCAAAAAATTCCCAAGATCTTCTTGCAACTATAGGTCTATAAGACTCTAATTATGGTAAGAAAAATTCTATAGTTTCAACAAAAACATGAAGGAGACATTCATACTCTAATTTTGAAGACGATGAACCATTGTAGAAATAGAGTTTGAGAGAATATGATCCATATGATGATGATGTCTAGTCTTCTTGATCTTTAACCAAACCTAGCTCCTATTTTCCAAGAGAAAAATACCCAACACCCATGGGAAATGAATGATGAGCATTTGAGTTTCAACAGATTCCAAGAGAAGATGATGCATACAATGACGATGGATAGGCTACCTCAAAATTTTAGTCAATCAAAATTTCTTTGTCCCTTCCAAATTCATTTGACATAGTTAAATGAGATCTTATCAAAAACCTCAAATGAATCATTTTTATGTTACCTTTTCATTTTTCCTTTTTCTTTATTTTTATGGGAAACCTATTTTAATCTATTGAAACACAAATGCTCATCATTCATTTCCCATGGGCCTTGGGGAATTTTGTTTTCTAAAATAGGAGCTAGGCTTGCTCAAGAAGCCTAGACATCATCATCATATGGATCATCTTCTCTGTAAGGAAAGTCAAGGTTCGGAAACAACTCTCCTAACATCAAATCTCAGGGAAGAAATAAAGAGACACTTTTAATTGCTCAATTACAGTCCAATTAAGATGCACTTTGAAATAGATAACAAAAATACAGAATTTGACAATCACACATGAACACCAGATATACGTGGGAAAACCCTTATGGGAGAAAAACCCACCACACCAAGAGAAATCACTTTGTTTAAAATAATAAGGATTACATACAAGTATCAAACTTATCCTTCTGGTGTCTATTTATAGAAACATTCACCATAAACAATTTGTACAAGAACCTTCAGATTATAGTCATTATAGAATAGAATTCATTTACTAATCATAGACCCACACAACAATCCGTTGATGCAACCAACCAACCGATCACAATCTATAATCCC
>VDFB02130038.1:0-37229 GCA_007258455.2 Sequoia sempervirens | reverse complement strand
CCAAGGCTAAATAAAAAATGGAGTTGTCGTTTCCTAGAAAAAAAATGGTGAAGTTTTAGTGCACACATTTGGAAGTCCAAGGCTAAAGAAAATGCTTAGATTGTGGCATGGAAAATTCTACATTAGAAGTTGCCTATAGGGGATAGACTAAAGCATTTCAAGATGCAAGCTGCCAATTGTCCATTTTTCCATCACAAGGAATCCACTAAATATATTTTTTGGGACTGTTTTATTACTAAAAGGAAGTGGAACATTATGTTTAGCCATTTCCATGTTGTGTTTGAACATTCCTTAAGTTGGAAAGAGGCGATTTTGGTATTAGACTTCATAGAAATATTGTTGTTGATTCTAGGAGACATTGTATCTTGTTGCATTTATGGAAAAGTAGATGTTCAGCTATGCTTTCTTATCATATTTTGCCTCAGGAACTTGACACTCTAAAGTTTTACTCTGACATCTTGTTGCAATTTATCGTTCTTGGTTCACTGCAGAGGTGGGGTCACAAAGACAAGGATATTAACAAGCATTTGGAGGCCATTAAATATCAGTTTTTACATCTTCATAAAGGGAAACTCCATAATGACAAGCTGATACAAGATTTCTTCATGTTTTGAGTGTAATTCATCATGTTTTTGTACTCTTTAAGTGCTGGTTGTCTTTGACTAGCCAGATTTTTGTCATGGTGTTCCTTATGATTGTTGATACTCTTTGTCAAGTCTTTAGGTGTGGCTGTTTGTTCTTTTCCAGCTGTATACTGTTACTGCAAATCTTGTTGTATGCTGGACTGTCTTGTATGCAGCTGAGTTTAGTTAGATTTTCTCTTACAGTCCTATTTTTAGACTGTCATTTATTATTCTTGTAATCTTTTCCTTTCCAGCTTTATAAAATAAAAATTTAGTCATATGACTATATTACATTGTATGGTCACTATGACCGGGTATTTGAGTCGGTAGTTGAACTGTTTTAGAACAGACTTAAACTGTTTTGGAACTGACTACTTCCAACCGCTCTCGCTCCTTGTATAAATGCTTTCTAATTAATAAGCAAGCAATCACCGAAACATTCAGATATATTCTCACATTTCGTATCAGAGACGTTTAAAATGCAATTTAATTTCTATAATGGCGTAAGGCAGGGATGGGCGGAGTATTGAGACAAGGCTTTGCAGCTTCTATAGCCCTTACATAAGGTATGAGTATATGATTCATTGCTTGCCTTTATGACGTCTTTATACAGTCAACCTTTGGTGAATCCTAATCAATTTTGTTTTCATAAAACCAAGATGTCTCTTGCCACTGCAAACTGAAAAATGGCAATGGGAATTAATGGTTCGATCCCCCAAGTTGAAAAATAGAATTAGCTATTTGCCAGAGTTTCCATTAGGTTGAACACTGTCAATGATGAGCTAGTGATCTGTCAAGTTGAAAACCCGTATAGGGCAGTGTGATAGAGACATCTTTGCGTTATCATTAAGGAGATCATGCATCACATAATGGACCATTTGCTGTGAAAGAGTTTTCTGGGATTTCTAAGGTGGATACTTTTGAATATTATGTTTGAGGGTTGTTTGTAGTTTCTCTATAAAAATGGTGTGTTTCCCAACTTCATTTTGCGAAAGACTTGCACTACAAGAGTCAATAAATTTGAATCATAGAGTATGAAATAAAGACCTTAATGCGTGCACTGTACAAGGTTTTTTTTTTGCTGAGAGTGACTTTTCCATTCTCTACATTCTGCATAGATAGACAATTAAATAGTGATATGCTAGATAGGAGGGGTTTCAAGAACGATAGGGAAGAAATCCTTGGATGTTTTTCATTCACACAGTAACTGTGTGTCCCTGATTGCTTTGAGCAAGGATTCTAAATTGTTTCTATGGATTGATTTTAAGTCAAGATCAATAATAGCAACATTACTTATCATTGTGCCCATGGCCCTTGTATCTCTTGGTTCGGAATGACTATGGACATGACAACAATTGTTTGATAAAATGGCTCAGAGAAACTAATTGCAGATACAAACAAATTTTTGGATGATTTAACGTTTTTTTTTTCTCCATTTATGATATCAAAAGTCTTATAGAAAAGGTTGTGCATTCAAATGTGAAGATTTGTATGGGAGAAGTGGTTTAAGTTCGGTAAGTTCATTCATGTTCTTTCCGTTGATGATACCATAAAGAGTATCACTAGGAATTTTTCTAATGCATATCTAAAGTTCTATTTGTTGGGAGTTTATCACTCAATGAGAAAGTGTGATTTTTTCTTTGTAAGAAGTGAAATGCATAGCATAGAGTTCAAAGCAATCTATCTTCTTACGGTTGGTATTTGAGAGAGTGAATTTATGATGATATTTGAATTTCTTTTCGAGAAGTCAAATTCAAAGAGGGGTTTGCTCTTTGGCTATATCAATGGTGGTTACACTAGACATAAGAACATTATGAATGTTTTTCAAATTGGGCCTATTCTTTCTACATCTAACAAGGCATCCAAAGAATTATCTAAGATATCAAACAAATAAAGTGTAACAAGATCCATTAGAGGCTGGTGGCATCAGAGGATGGAGGAATTTCCATCATCTGGAGTTAGCTTCTCACTTTGAGATGATGCTTTGCATGAGAAACATTTTTGGCTTTAATTTCTTGCTTTTTTCTTAATATTACTGACGGATTGAAGAATGCATATATTGTGAAGTTTGATGTTTTGGAGATAGGTAAGGGGTTTGGTGAAGAGCTCAGTATGGATTATTGCCCAAATAGTTCACGAGAATATGACCAAGGATTACACCTTTACAAGGGTCGAGGAGACAACCTCTTGAGGGTGGTTGTCTAGTAATTATAGTATGGACCAAGGGCTATACCTTTACAAGGGTCGATGAGACAACTTGGAGGGTGATTGTCCAAAAACTATGATCTATAATTTAGAAGGTTCATGGGAGGGAGAACTCGGGAATTCAATTCAAAGATTCTGGAGGAGTTCCACCTGATTTAGGATTTGTTTCTTCAAAAGGAAAATCTTCTCAAGAATGTATACATATTTTGTAATCAACAAGTTTCATTATGTAATCCTTAAGGGGGGGTCCCTTGGCAAAGTGAATAAGAGCTTTTAGGGGATACAGTTGTAGGAATAATGTAATAAGGGGGGGAATGTTAGCAAAATTAGTCATATGGCTATATTACATTGTATGGCCAGTATGGTCAGTTGTTTGAGTTGAAAGTTGAATTATTTTAGAATAGACTTAAATTTTTTGGAACTTACTACTTCGAATTGCTCTCACTCCTTGTATAAATGCTCTCAAATTAATAATCAAGCAATCACTGAAACATTCAGATATATTCACAAATACGCACCCATCTAAAGGGCTTACCTAGTTTTGGTATTTGTTTGATATAAAGTAAAACATTATACGCTCACATAATACCAAGATAATTTCTTATATTAATCTATTGAAATATCTTCTCTTTAAAATAAAATTAACATGTTATATGGAAAAATGGGTGATGGTAATTAGTGAATTAAAAATTGGGTATTTTGATATTAAGAAATCAATCAAAGGGAAATCATCATTGATCAATTAGTATAAGTGACTCTAGATGATATGTAACCCAACTAATACATTTTCTAAAGAAAATCCTTCTCTACATTGATGAAACAAAAGTATAGACATTGTGTATTAATGGATCTTACACCAATCATTGCTTGGGGGTAGGGAATTTGTTGGTAACATCTTAGGGGGACCTTATCCCTTGATCTTTTAGATTTATTTTTTCATGCACCAATAATACAATAGAAAATGAGACCTTATTGGTAGGTCTAAGATTAGCTATTTAATTGAAAATCCATCATCTTTAAATATACAAGGATTCATAATTAGTCCTTAAGAATGTCAGATATGTTTATCGTATGCCAGATGAGAAGTTGCTCCCTTATAGTGATATGGTGGATAGATTTAAGTAGTATTTTACCTAGATCTAGTTCAACCATGTCCACTACACAAATAATTAGTTTTTTTTCCACGAATAGTATCAATTCTCTACTTGACATTCCTCCTACTGCACAAGAAGGATAGTTTGTAGTTCAACAACTATTGAATCCTACATATGATGTTTATGATATAGATATTATATGTGATTTGGTTTGTCCCATTTCCCCTAGTATCATGACATCCATACCTACCTAACAACTAAAATATCCCACCTTACTTATCAAATAACCAAAAATGCACATTCATCCAACATGCTACCTATTTTAGCCTTCTTGGTGGTACCCTCTATTGTAGTGGTTATGGTGTAGTATTATGATGCCTTAACTCATATGAAGTTAATTAACAATTGAAAAAATGTAGAGATGATACAATTTGTGAATATCACACTAACAATATTACCACTTACAAAGAAATTTATTAGAATTTGATATTACTATCCAGCCATGGAGCATGACGTCTTCCAACAAATCAAGAAATGCCTCACTTGTAAGAAGCATAGTCACATGATTTATGCACATTAACAATCTTTGTAACACATAGGTACTCCTTAGCTCTTATCTAGATGAGGATTCAACCTCATTGAAAAGATAAACCCCTCTTCCTCTAACCGTCATAAGCACATTATAATATCTATTAAATAATTCTCTAGGTGGGTAAAATCCATTCCTCTTACATACGTGATTGACAAGAAAATTTCAACATTCATCCCTTCCCAACGATACCATAATTCTTTATACTATGTTGCATCTCTAGGCTATGATCATTGGGGCATGAGTCTTACTTTTACATAAATATCTTTAATGTTTCTTTTCATGTATTTTGTTCATATGTTTAATATCATTTTTCGTGCATTTGTGTCTTTTTTTTACTTTTATATTTTGATATATTATTTTGGTTTAGTGCTCTATGCATATGGTGCATTACAATCATGGTCCATTATATCATGATGCATAATGTCTATGCAAGCTTCAAAAGTTGTTCAAATGCATTAGAATATGTTTGTAGATTTCTAACATCTACCTATGCTTACATATATTAGGAAGATCTCACACGACATTTTTATTTGTAACATCGTAAGTCATAATGTGTATTCCAAATAAAAAAATTCTCAAAAACATAAGAATATATTTCTAGATTCCTAGCACCTACTTATGCTTAGATATGCTAGGAATATCTCACACCACTTCTCTTCTATTTCTAACATCATAATTTATAATAAACCACCCTCATCTAATAAGTCCATCATCCCCACCTAATTCACTCATATCAATTACACTACCTATCTTAATCCTTCTCCTCATCTACATCTCATTATTTCCATCCTCATCCATTTCTTATTAACTTTCATCTTTTAACTCCCTTCCTCAATCACTCAAATCTATAGACATTCACTCCTTTACTAATTTCATTTTCATCAATTTTGAGAGCATACCCATACCCTTTAAATGCTTACATCCTCTTGAGAAGGCTAAAATTCCCCCATCAATATCCCATTAGCCATCAAAACTTCAAGATCCATGAAAGATCAAATTTGAACCCTCTTTAAGTGTCAAAAGGTTATTTGAATCCAATCTTAATCAATCCTCATGCTCTTCTTAGGATATATCATTTCCACATCAACAATGAACTTGTCAAATCAATAAACCCTTAATATTTAATGCTTGGGGCATCTTCTATCACATTTCTATTAATTTTTTGAATTAGAAAACAAGTACCATCATTACAACACTACAAAGACAAATACTTGACACTACATGACACTTTTTATTATGATTTTAATTTTAATTTATGTCTATTTAATTTTCTAAATTCTTAAGTGTTTTATTTTCTCTCTTCATATAATTATTTTTTCAATTCTGATTAAAACCTATTTATAAAAAAATCAGTGAAAAACCACTATTATGACTATCTTTATACAAAATTAAAAGTGTTAGAGTATGATACAAAATATTTTTTCTATGGCTTCTCGCTTGCTTTTTTAAATCAAAAGAATGATAATGAGTTCTTGAAGTCACTCGTTATTAAAAGCTAATCCAGTATAGACTTTTGTTCTGATAATAAGAATTTAAATTTTGTCTTAAAAGATCCGGTCAAATCTTTTGTTAATTGGGGAATAGAGAAAACAATCAACTGTATACATCAGTCATAGAAAGAACCCATGAAAATATAACAAACAAATTAACTTTATTTACCACGAGTCAGAACAAAATATGGAATTTACCATATATATTGATTATTTATGAATTGAGCTTACATTTGATGGTGAGAGACTTGACACAACTAGTTCACATGGAAGCGTAGGGCGTTTGTCCATTGAGATTGATGGTAGATAGAACTGGCGAGTCTAGCTCCATGTTCCACAACATAATATCTGCTCCCGAATCTGATTCACACTCATGTGTAGGATACATTAACTCAGGATTAACAGAGCAGGAAGCTTCATATACTGTGCTTGCATAACTTTCTAATGGAATTCCAGATGGAAATGAATAGAGCATTCTACAAAATTCAACTGCATCGTGGCCCGCTATGCCCACGTCAGTCTGAATGTTTACTTCTACTTGGCTGGTTCCCACAAAAGAAGCTTCTCCTTGTACTTGTACTTGCTCCATATCTTTAATCACTTGTTCAATGGACAACTTGTTCGTTGGAGTCTCCACCTTGACGGAGGCATGATTGCCATTATTCTCGTACAAAAGAGGAGCTCTAATTTCGTTGCCTGTGAAAACATCGAGGCTTTATTGTGGGAGGATTACTTACTTACCCTGTAATTCTGCTTCGGGACTGCAATTTTGATCGCCAATGTGTTGGGTTTGTGGTGAATTTCGAAGCTTCTTTTTCAGATGAGACCTCCAGTAGTTCTTTATCTCATTGTCCATTCGGCCCGGAATCCTTTCTGCTATCAGCGACCATCTGTAGAAGAACGTCATATATCTATTCAATACTAAACATAATGAAATCTCTCGCTTGTTTACTGAGGCAATATAATAAATATCAGCTAGCAAGTCATAAAAATTTAATGAAAAAAACATAGATAAATATTAAATCATCCACCTGTTATCCCAGCGGCTATGAAGGTCTATTATGATGCGTTTTTCTTCGGGAGTGATATTACCCCGCTTAATACCGGGACGGAGATAATTTACCCACCTCAATCTGCAACTTTTCCCGCAACTCTGCAGACCTGTACAATGTGAAATGAATTTAAATTGATTCCAAAGTGAAATAAGAAATAGAAATCAATAACACCTTACTAATTCTGTTAGTTCTTAAACGTTTTAGTCCCAACTTGAGCTAGTGGTAGCTTCCATGTTTTTCATTCTGTAATTCTCTAGAATTCTGGGAAGTATACAGATCTAACGGTCATTTAATCTTTCATATATATTTTCAAGGCGCTGTAGAACAAATCAGATCTTTCTCGCTTGCTACAGTCACATACGGCAAGTGAGAAAGTTTGAAGCATTCCTATAATATATTTTTCTAACAATTCAATTCATTTTCTAAATTTTACTTTTTGTCTTATTTTATTTGGTTTCGGGATCTTAACTTATAATATTAAACTTTATTTCCAATTCTATTATGCTTTCTATATTTACTTGACTACATATAATTTGACTACATTTAGGAAGAGGAGAATGACCCTGATAGATGATGGAGTTGGTGGATCTCTCACAACTATACAAAGTGCATCACATCAATGATCCAAAAGCTCTATAGATGTGCCACTTCAAGTATAACTAAGTTATTTATTTACACAAAAATTTGTAGGAAAACATTAGAACAAATTACAGTGTTAGCATCGAAAGGGAAGTGTAGGTTAATAGAACAAACAAAGAATATAGTAGAATTTTCTATCTCTTCAAGTATTATAAAAATGTTTTCCACTTTAAAAATATGTCAAATTTAAGTGAACTTAAAAATACTTTTGGGGAAATCCCTTAAAATAATCATATATCATGAAAAATAGCATCAAACCCCTAAACAATGAGCTCTTAAAGAAATGACCACTCTTAAACCCCTACATAAAAGGTTTAATGAAGAAATATTCTAACAAATCCTTGAGCAAGTTGGTTAGATGGCCTTCCCCACCCATAAATTTTCTTAAGATAAACTTTGATGGGGCTCCTTGAAGTAACCCAAGCTTATTTGGACCAACTTGCTCAAGGATTTGTAAGAATATTTCTTCATTGAACCTTTCATTTAGGGGTTTAAGAGTGAATGTGTAGGAATAGAGTTTGACATGGGGTCATACTCTCACTAAAGTAGGGGCAAAATGTAGCATAAAAAAAAGTAACCCTTTCTTCACACTTAATATGGGAATAAATAATTAATAATAAAATGGACGTAATTGTGTCTTATTTAGGGTGCTGTAAAGTGTTTCTTTACACTTTCACACTAATCTAGGGCTTTATTAATTAATTGAGGTTAATTTGAGGTTAATTGGCCCCTTTAGTTCATATCCAAGCCTAATTTATTACATTTTCTAAGGGATAAAACTCGACACTCTTAAATGAAATTACACAATACTTAATTTTGCAAGGAATGTGTCATAGGCTAGTGACCTAGGACCCATTTGCCACCTAGTGAATGGGTCCTCACTAGACCTTAGGACCCCCTTTTGGCATGACATTTCACAATCCCCAAAATGTGTCCTAGTTAACTATGCTAGGACACTATACACCCTCCTTAACTTAGGAAACCCCCTTGGGATATGTTTTTGGCTGTATTTTAATAATTTCAAATTGTAGATCTGATGTCAGCTTGTATTATTTGGATTTCGGGATTTAATCTTAAGTTATATATAAATATAAGGTTATTTCACATAGTTTCATAACTAGATCTTCATAAGCAATCAAGGGTACTTTTGCAAGAGCATTATAGAGCATTCAAGAGCATTTCAAAGGCATTCAAGGGTAGACTATTAGAGTTTATTGCAGCAATAAAAGATCATTTTCATCATGTCAAAGGCATAGTGCATCATGCATGTTGTTGAGCTAATATGTTGATGTAGCATTGGAGATCCTATTCAAAGTATTGTCTCATATCAAAGTTCATGATCAAGACCTATACCTATTGAGGCCACTTCATGCAAATTTTCATATTTTTCATTCAAGATTTCATCCAAGGTATCATTGTTTCATGTTTCATGTTTTATTGTTTCATCATAAGGGTAATTACCAAAACAGGTTTTGACCAAGGCAAAGCTTTATTCCCTAAAAAATCAACATTTTTCTCCTCTTTAATGTGTGGTTGCGGGTTTTAGGTTGAAGATCAAGTGGAGAACAAAAGTTGCAAAAGTTGTCAAAGTTGTCAAAATTCTCAAAGTTTTCATCTTTCTTGCAAGATCATGTAAAGACTTCTATAGAATTGATTTCTGATTTTCGGGAGTTGAACACCTGGGATCTAGGTGTGTAGACATTGAAGAATAGAACCTAGAAATTGATTTTTTAGAACCCTAAGAGGGACCCATTCACCACTGGGTGAATGAGTCCTCAATGAGGCCCGAAAAAAAACTTTTTGGAACAGGTACACATCATTTTACCGAATTAAAACCTACCTTTTTAATAGTGTTATATCATTTAGGTTTGATTTCTAATTGTTAATTACACATTATAGACCTCATAATTGAGTGAAACACTAGTAAAATTAGGTTAATCATTTTGTTCATCCGATTACGGTGAACCTCTTTTTTTATGTTTCACTAAGCAACTAAAATCTTCCACCTAACTTATCAAATAACCCAAAATGCACATTCATACAACATGCTACACATTTCACCCTTCTTAGTGGTGCCCTCTATTGTAGTGGTTATGGTATAGTATTATGACTCCTTAACTCATAAATTTAATTAACACTTGAAAAATATAAAGATGATATAATATGTGAATATCACATTGACACTATTACCCTTACAAAGAAATTTCTTAGAATTCGATATTAATTTCCAGCCATGGAGCATGATGCTTGCCAACATATCAAGAAATATCTCACTTGTAAGAAGCATTGTCACATGAGTGATGCACATTAAAAATATTTGGAACCCCTGGCTAGTCCTCAGTCTTATCTAGATGAGGATTCAACCTCATTGGAATGATAAACCCCTCTTCCTCTAACCATCATAAGCACATTATCATATCTATCAAATACTTCATGAAGTGGGTAAAATCCATTCCTCTTGCATATGTGAATGATAAGAAAATTTCAACATTCATCCTTTCCCAAGGATACATAGTTTTTTGCATCTCTAGGCTATGATCATTGAGGCATGGGTCCCTTTTTTTGCATAAGTATCTTTATTGTTTTTTTTCATGTATTGTGTTTATACCTTTAATATCATTTTTTATGCATTTATATGTCTTTATTTTCTTTTATATTTTGATATATTTGTTACAAGGTGTGCGCCCTTGGTCTCCTTGCGATGTGCAACACAACACCTAGGTTTGTGATATGGCTTAACTTCCTCTTGTGGATTCATTAACTCTAGTAGTTGTATTGGTCATTAATAGGTCAATCTTTTGGTGCAACAACAACCGTCTATGCAACAATTGGTGTCATAGCCTAGATCATGAGTTCGAACCACTCACTTGAATTGGGGGGATTATTGCAAGGTGTACGCCCTTGGTCTCCTTGTGTTGTGTAGCACATTGCTTGGGTTCATGATATGGCTTAACCACCTCTCATGGATTCATTAACTTTGGCGATTGTATCGGTTATTAACAAGTTGATCTTTATGTGCAACAACAACTATCTATGAAGCAATATTAACTTTAGTTAGTGCTCTATGCATATGGTGTATTACCATCATGGTCCATTATGTCATGATGCATAATGTGGATGTAAGCTTAAAAATATTGTTCAAATGCATTAGAATATCTTTTTAGATTTCAAACATCTACCTATGCTTAGATATATTACAAAAATCTCACACTACTTTATTTTATTTCTAACATTATAGGTCATAATGTGTATGTCAAATAAAAAAATTCTCAAACACATAAGAATATCTTCCTAGATTCCTAGCATCTACCTATGCTTAGATATGCTAGGAAGATCTCAGACTACTTCACTTCTATTTCTAACATCATAATTTATAATAAAGCACCCTCATCTAATAAATCCATCATCCCCACCTAATTCATTCATATCAATTACACTGCCCATCTTAATCCTTCTCCTCATCTACATCTCATCATTTTCATCTTCATCCATTTCTTATTAACATTCATCCTTTAACTCACTTTCTCAATCACTAAAATCTATAGACATTCAACCCTTTACTAATTTCATTTTCATCAATTCTAAAAGCATGCCCATGCTCTTTAAATCCATCCATCATCTCAAAGGGGCATCCCATCCTTCATCAACATCCCATCAGCAATTAAAACTTCAAATCCAACAAAGACAAAATTTGAAGCCTCCCTAAACATCAAATGGTCCTTTGAATCCAATCTTAATCAATCCTCATGCTCTTCTTAGGAGATATCATTTCCACACCAACAATGTTAAATCAATAAGCCCTTAATCTTTAATATGTGGGGCATCTTCTATCACGTTTCTATTAATTTTTTAAATTAGAAAACAAATACTATCATTACAACACTACAAAGACAGATACTTGCCACTACATAACAGTTTTTATTATTGCCTTAAATTAAGTTTGTCTATTTCATTTTCTAATTTCTTGAATGTTATTTTTTTCCCTTAATAATATTATTATTATTTTAATTATAAATAAAACCTATTTATCTCTTATTTCAAAAATCATTGAAACGACTATTATGACTATCTTCATAGATAATAAAAAGTGTAAGAGTATGATACACAATATTTTTTCTACGGCTTCTCGCTTTCTTTTTCAAATCAAAAGAATAACATTGAGTTTTTGCAGTCACTTGTCATTAAAATTTAATCCACTGTAGGCTTTTGTCCTGATAATAACAATTTAAATTTTGTTTTAAACAGATCTGGTTAAATCTTTCGTTAATGGGGCAATCGAGAAAACAATCAAGGGAATACATCAGTCATAGAAAGAACCCACGAAAATATAACAAACAAATTATCTTTATTTACCACGAGTCGGAACAAAATATGGAATTTACCATGTATATTGATTATTTATGATTTGAGCTTACATTTGATGGTGACAGACTTGACACAACTAGTTCACATGGAAGGGTAGGGAGTTTGTCCATTGAGATGGATCGTAGATAGAGCTGGCGTGTCCAGGTCCATGTTCCACAACATAATATCTGCTCCCGAATCTAATTCACACTCATGTGTAGGATACATTAACTCAGGATTAACAGAGCAGGAAGCTTCATATACTGCGTTTGCATAACTTTCTAATGGAATTCCAGACGGAAATGAATAGAGCATTCTACAAAATTCAATTGCATCGTGGCCCGCTATGCCCACGTCAGTCTGAATGTTTCCTTCTGCTTGGCTGGTTCCCACAAACGAAGCTTCTCCTTGTACTTGTACTTGCTCCATATCTTTAATCACTTGTTCAATGGACAACTTGTTCGTTGGAGTCTCCACCTTGACGGAGGCATGATTTTCATTATTCTCGTACAAAAGAGGAGCTCTAATTTCGTTGCCTGTGAAAACGTCGAGGCTTTGTTGTGGGAGGATTACTTGCTTACCCTGTAATTCTGCTTCAGGACTGCAATTTTGATCACCTATGTGTTGGGTTTGTGGTGAATTTTGAAGCTTCTTTTTCAGATGAGACCTCCAGTAGTTCTTTATCTCATTGTCCGTTCGGCCCGGAATCCTTTCTGCTATCAGCGACCATCTGTAGAAGAACGTCATATATCTATTCAATACTAAGCATAATGAAATCTCTCGCTTGTTTACTGAGGCAATATAATAAATATCAGCTAGCAAGTCATTAAATTTTAATGAATAAACATAGATAAAAATCATCCACCTGTTACCCCAGCGGCTATGAAGGTCAATTATGATGCGTTCTTCTTCGGGAGTAATATTACCGCGCTTAATACCGGGACGGAGATAATTTACCCACCTCAATCTGCAACTTTTTCCGCATCTCTGCAGGCCTGTATAATGCGAAATGAATTTAGATGAATTCCAAAGTGAAATAAGAAATAGAAATCAATAATACCTCACTAATTCTGTTAGTTCTTAAACGTTTTAGTCCCAACTTGAGCTAGTGGTAGCTCCCATGTTTTTCATTCTGTAATTCTCTAGAATTCTGGGAAGTATACAGATCTAACGGTCATTTAATCTTTCATATATATTTTCAAGGGGCTGTAGAACAAATCAGATCTTTCTCGCTTGCTACAGTCGCATACAGCAAGTGGGAAAGTTTGAAGCATTCCTATAATATATTTTTCTAAAAATTCAATTCATTTTCTGAATTTTAATTTTTGTCTTATTTTGTTTTATTTGGAGATATTTTTCTCGTCTTATGATATTAAACTTTATTTTCAATTCTGTCATCTTTAATAAATATTTGAACATGAACAATAATTTCACTTTCATTTTCCTGATAGAAAAAACTCTGCTTAGGATGCTTGTAATCCCAGAGTTTGCATTACCTCTAAACAAAAACATAGAAATTGAAGAATATAATAGATTATATGTAAATAATGCCTTCATATCAAAGTAGGGAAGGATTTGAAACAGACGAATTGAATAATATCTAAAACAATCGAGGAAGTGTAAATGATAAAGTGATTTAAACAACCTATTAAATAAGAATGGGGCTGAAACTTCGGAGAATCTATGAACATAAAGAAAGAGTTTGTACAGTTTGTATGGAAAAAACTTTTCCTTCTTCCCATAGATTCCACTGCTATTCGAGTCTTGATTCATTGCATTTAAATAAGTTTCATGTGGCTATTCCTTTTTTAAAATAAGAAACAAAGATCAGAAGAATTGCAGGCGGAAAAAGGAAACAAAAGAACTTAGAGTAAACAAATAAAACTTTGACCACTTTTCAACTAAAATATATGAGCTGATTCTGCTCAGCTCAGAACAGATTAATGCTACAGAATACAGAAAGAATGGTCGTGGTCGTCACAATTCCAAACAAATCCTATTTATGCAATTGCTTGTCAACTTGAAAGGTTTGAAGAACATGATACAATTACCAACAGAGAAATAACAACACAGACCATAACTGTGATATCATAACAACAAATATAATAAATGGATAATAATGATGATAAAAAGGTATTACCAGCTGCCTTAGCTAAAGTGCTCCAGCGGCCATCACCATGAAGTTTAATATAGCGTAGGAGACGAATATCCTCCTCAAACGTCCATGGCCCCTTTTTCAACTTTCCTTTCTCCCCACACTGAGACCATCTCGAATTCATCTCCAGAATTCTACGCAGTCCCTTATGTGTTCCCTCCTTAACTTTGTTCCCCCCCTTAGCAATTCTACACGCATTGAACAAACAGTACTTTAGGCTCGTCAATTAGAATGACGAAGCAAAAGGGATTGTACTACCCCTCTACTAGACCGTGAAGCTCTTCAATATTTATACATTTGAGAGGGCAGTATGTCGTTTGGATATTTCCCGGTGCGGGATCAAACCGCATTCTACAAGTCGCACAATTTCCTCTGCGTTCAATTGAATTACTTCCCAATTCAAACCAACTTCTTGTTCGATTGGGATTGAGCATGAAAACGAGAAAAAAATCTGGGAACCCAACAAACTAGAAAGAAATAACCACCTCCTTTGCTGGTAATGGTAAATAGAAGCCGTGTATATATAGAAATCTAAGATAACAAATTCCATTAATTGTTGAACTAATGATCATCCGCATTAGTTTTTCAACCTGAAAACGAAAGAGAATGATTTGACGAGGAAAAGCACACACAAAATTCCAATTCATGTATCTGAAAGTGGAAATAACTGGCCATCTAGCCTGGCTTTTTAGACGTTGACTCGTGGCGATGCCCTATTATTGTGAGTGGTGCTCCTTATGATTGCTCTATTCTATACGCTCCTCTCACAAAATCACAATAACAGAAGAAAAAAATGCACTTGAGTGTGGAGGCCCACAAAGATTCATCCAGCCTGTTCGATTTGCACGAAAAGTTTTGTACTGCATGTGGTGGGACCAAACACATTATGGCAACGGTATGGTGTGCACATCTGCAAATACCCCATTTTCGCCAATCTCTTTCATAAGTATTCCTCGCACGTCTGTCAAAATGTTTGGCATATATTACATCTTTAACCTTTAGTACATCTCATAGCTTCAAAGCAACTATTCCGCACGCTCTGTCTTTTCTAAGGACTCCTTATCGTTAGCTTTAAATTAACAAGTCGGCACAGAATTTCTTATCGTTTATTTGCTAAACACTCTAGTTACCATTTTCTTTTGTTTTTTCGAATATCAAATAAGTCTTCACTACTTTACACTCTTTATTAGGTTTAATGTAAAAGCAAGCATGTTAACTATTTAAGTTTTATTTTACGATCTAAATAATAAACATTTTTTTATTACTTTTATTGTTTTTAAGGTTGAAAGTAAATAATTGGTATATTATTTGTTATATAATTTTTTATATATTAAGCAATAAGTAAGTTTTGGTTTCTTTGTTTTATTTTATGATTGAAAGTAAACAGTGGATACACTTTTCATTATTTGACTTTTTTATATTTAAAATAATAATATTTTTTATTAATTTTTATTATTTTAAGATTGAAAAATAAATAGTCAATATACTTTTCATTATTTGAAGTTTTGCACATTTTAAATAATAATTTTTTATATTAATTTTTATTAATTTTATTATTTTACAATTAAAAGTAAATAGTCAATACACTTTTCATTATTTGAAGTTTTTGATATTCTAAACAATATAATTCTTTTATCATTTTTTTATTATATTGAAGATTGAAAGTGAGAGACTCTATGGTGAAATGGTTGGACTTCTTGTTTGTAGTATCAACAACCAAGGTTCAAATCTCATGGACTTGCTCTCTATTGTGTCAACAATTGAAAATGCTTATGCTCCATTTTAAACTAGCATTTGCTTAGAAAAAAAATATCCTTATCAATATTGGTATAGTGTGATGGTTAGGTTGTTGTGGTATTTGTCTTGTCATCAAGGTAAATAGTGTGATGGTTAGGTGGTTGTGGTATTTTTCTTGTCATCAAGGTTGGTTAGGTTGTTGTGGTATTTGTCTTGTCATCAAGGTAAATAGTCTGATGGTTAGGTGGTTGTGGTATTTTTCTTGTCATCAAGGTTCAAATGCCACTGGGGTGTTATTGTTGAATGTTTATATTGGGGATAAGGTCCCTCATTTGTGACCTCACCAATTCATAGTTCAAGTTAAAATCATTTACCCCTTTAAAAAAAGAAAGATTGAAAGTAAAATACTTTATAAATTCATTATTTTGATAAAGGAAAAAATGGGTTTTACAAGGACCCGAAACCACAAAGTTTACAGTAGAAAGGAATAAGCGTTAAAGATACCAAAACAAAAAGACTGCAAAAACAAAAGAGCCCAGGAAACACATCAGCCACCAACCCAAGGCCTACAAGGGCCACCAAAAAAACTCAGCCAAAAAACCAACAAAAACCCCCAACTAACCTGAGGATTTAAGAGCCTCAGCAGCCTCAGCTTTGAGATTGTGCATATCCTGAGTGCACTTCTTTAGGGCTTGAACCAATTGGGGCATAGGAGGAGTCTTCCTCTTCAAACTAGCTCTCTTCCACTTAGAGATACCAGCATCCTTAGTCCTGTTTTTATCCTTATCAGCTTCCAAATCCACAATCAGAGAACCCTGATGTGAATTTTTTAGTTTATCAATCATTGCATTAATAATGATGGCATTATGTTTCACCATTCTATAATTGTGCTCCATAATAGTTTTCATTTTGTTTTTCATTTTTCCAATTTCATCTTCCAGACATTTGACTTTACTTTCATTATCCTCAACCCCCATCCTCATCTTATCCTCATTCCTCTCGCCCTCCACAGTAAGAAGGGAGCTAACTTTAACTTCCAAATCCTCTAGCTTGTTGTTGAAGGCCCTATTTCTGAGATTAAGGTCCTTAATTTCATGGAAGGACTATTTCATAATTCTGAAGTAATCCACAACACCATTTCTGGCGATAGCCAAGATATCCCCAGGAAACTCACAGTCTTGTTTAAAATAATGGTCATCAGGGTTTAGGTCTCTAAGGAATTTTAGTATGTTTTCTCTATTCATAGCAGGATGGGATGAGTAAGAGTTTTGGCTAGCATTAGGGGTCTCTGAAATGTCCTCCTGGGAGTCTTCAGAGTAAGAGACCAGTTTATTAACAGGGGATTCTTTTTGGGTGGGCTTAACTTTTTGAACAGAGCAACTGGGGTCTTTATCTTTCAGAATAGAGCAACTGGGATTTTTGACATTTCTAGATTTCTTAAGCAATTAATAAAAGTGATATTTAAAAGTTGGTAGAAAAATTATACCAATTTTTAGCTTTAAGCAATATTTTGAAAGAGAAAAGGAAGAAAAAAGGTTGGTAAGTGGAAAAAGAAAAAATATTAAGAGGTTTCAAGAGGATCACAATTATCTAGCTTTCTCAAGGATTAGGAATATCCTAGCAATTAAGAATATGCTCCCAACTAATAATCACACATTTAATTTTCTTCTTTAAAAATTCATTATTATCTTTAATTAATAAAAGTGTTATTTAAAAGTTGGTAGAAAAATTATACCAAGTTTTAGCTTTAAGCAATATTTTGAAAGAGAAAAGGAAGAAACAAGGTTGGTAAGTGGAAAAAGACAAAATATTAAGAGGTTTCAAGAGGATCACAATCATCTAGCTTTCGCAACGATTAGGAATATCCTAGCAATTAAGAATATGCTCCCAACTAATAATCACACATTTAATTTTCTTCTTTAAAAATTCATTATTATCTTTAATTAATAAAAGTGATATTTAAAAGTTGGTAGAAAAATTATACCAAGTTTTAGCTTTAAGCAATATTTTGATAGAGAAAAGGAAGAAACAAGGTTGGTAAGTGGAAAAAGACAAATATTAAGAGGTTTCAAGAGGATCATAATCATCTCGCTTTCTCAAGGATTAGGAATATCCTAGCAATTAAGAATATGCTCCCAACTAATAATCACACATTTAATTTTCTTCTTTAAAAATTCATTATTATCTTTAATTAATAAAAGTGATATTTAAAAGTTGGTAGAAAAATTATACCAAGTTTTAGCTTTAAGCAATATTTTGAAAGAGAAAAGGAAGAAACAAGGTTGGTAAGTGGAAAAAGACAAAATATTAAGAGGTTTCAAGAGGATCACAATAATCTAGCTTTCTCAAGGATTAGGAATATCCTAGCAATTAAGAATATGCTCCCAACTAATAATCACACATTTAATTTTCTTCTTTAGCAAGACATTGGGTGTCAAGATCATGAGAAATGGTTAAAGTACGGCAAGGAACTTGTTTTCTATCCATCCATCCAAACAAAACTTGGTTATAATGTTATGAAGAGGCTAAAGGGGGTTAAGGTGATAGAGAAAAATCACAAGTAGACCAATCCTTGGCTCTTCCTAGAGGGGCTTGGAAGCATGTGGCTAAGAATCATGTCCACTAAGGGAATTTTGACTACATATAGGAAGAAGATAATGACCCTTGATGGATCTCTAACAACTATACAAAGTGCATCACATCAATGATCCAAAAGCACTATAGATGTACCTCTTCAAGAATAACTAAGTATTTATTTACACAAAAAATTGTACGAAAACATTAAAACAAATTATAGTGTTAGCATCGAAAGGGAAGTGTAGGTGAATAGAACAAAAAAGGAATATATTAGGATTTTCTATCTCTCTAAATATCATGAAAATGTTTTCCACCTTAAAAATATGTTAAATTTAGGTGAATTTAAAAATAAAATTTGACCAATCTCTTAAAATAATCATATATCATGAAAAAAAAACTAAAAAAATTACTTAAAAGATTTACATCGTCCACATAATAGACAATAAATATTCACAACAACTAACTAAATTAATCCAAAACCAACATAAAAATCTCAAATAAAAATAATAAACAAAATAAACAATTTTCAAAATTCAAAATTCAAAAAAAAATTAAAAACTTTAAACATTTTAAATCACAAATAATATTTTACCATTATTCAATGTTTTAAGTTGAATGAAATTTCAATCATTTCATTTCTACTCTTCTTACAGAAGACTATATATACAACTTCTCCTTTTAACATCAAATACATCAGCAATAGTCATTTCTACCTGCACAGCCAACTTTTGTAGAATTTAAAAAACTGAATAATGCTTTGTTACATCAAGTACACTTTAGAGAGACCTCCCATTAGTCAATTGTACCTACACATCCAACTTCAGCCTATATTTATCCTCCTCCACACATCCTACTTTTTAGACTTGTTCCACACGAGGATGCCTTTGGATAAGATGTAGCCTGCAAATCCTACCCACTCAAATATTTGTCAAAAGTTTGAAGTTTGCCTTGATGGTGATGTTCCTCTATCTTTGCCAATTGCAGGCATTCTTTAATGCTACTATATGTTTGGTTGCTTACCCTCAAATTAAATGCAATTCCTTAAATTTTGTGATCCATACCATAGCAGTGCACCAGACAAACCACCATTTCATGATGGTGATCTGTTGAACATAAATTGTGACATACCTTCCAATAATAATCATAGAGAGGCTTCTGTTAGATGAGTCGGTCATCTAAGGCCTCCCACGTGTCTCTCCTATACTTTCTAAGACGGATATGATAAGAATTTTTAGTTCTTCGCCTACCCATTTAGATTTGACATTTACATATATTATTGTCCACCATATCAGAATAATGGAAGTGCAAAACAATACAATTTAGTCAAATATTCTAGTCTTCTCCATTATCCTCCACATGTAAATATCTTATTCCTCATGTTCTGTTGCTAAATCCTTTCCTCAAATCCATAAGTTTGTGAATTCTAAGACTCTCACATCAAAATGTTAGTCAAAGTTCAAATGCTATTATTGTGGAGGAGATCGAGTTTAACACATGACTCTGTTTATGCCAGCTGGAATGATGTTCATTACTAAAACAAACGTTATCTGTCATATTGGATGGTCCCATTTCGAAGAAGAAAGTTGCTTAAGCAATTAACCCACATATAATATCTTGTTTGGAATTCTTAAGGCTAGTTGCGTGTCCTGTGGAGATTATCCAGGCTATCTCTACTTTCAATTAGTTAGAATTTATGGCCATTCATGTTAATGAATAAAACAATCTGTCGTCAAAAGTTATAATTAAAGGTGATATGAAATCTCTATTACAAAATATTGTCTGCTTCTGGTTGAAACGGTGTATCTTTTTAGCTCGATGTGGATCACAAACGTCTAGTTAAAAATATACACAGTTTAAACCAGAAGCACACAATATTTACGGTTGGACTGTGGAAAACTCATATGACTATCTCTATCACAGTAAATTAATTAGAATACATTACTAGTAAGGCTGAAATTTGACAGTCGAACATGCCTGTCAAGCACTTTTTTTTTTGTGATAGTTATTCATCCAAAACTACCTTGAATCTTATACAACTTAAATATATATCAGAATAATTTTGATCTTAAAATAATAATTTTTTAATTTTTTAAAATTTTAGTTGTATTTTGTGATGATAATATTTAAAATTGATATAGAGTTATCATTATTATTTAATGGTTTTGATATCTAAATATTTATTTGAAGAATCAAACATATAAATAAATTTAATCTATATTCATAATAAAAAAATATTACTTGTAATCATACAATTAATTTAAGCTAAATTTAGATTTGAGTTGAGCAATAGAATGAAAATTTTGGTAACTAAGTGAAAGTAATTATATATTTAGATTTGAGCTGAGAAATAGAATAATAAATTTGATAATTAAATGAAATTAATTAATTCTACAAATAGTAATATGGAAATAGTGTTTCAAGATACATATAATCAAATTTCTTTATGTTCTAAAAATCTTAAGATTTGAATGGATGTAGAAAACTATGAAGGCATAGCCCACATATCATGGTATTGATATTTCATTACCATAGATTTAAAATTTAATACATGAGCATGAACTAATAAAATATAAAATTTTGAATCTTGCTCACTTTTATCTCTAATACATGATGTGACACTAAGGGTTAAGTAATTTATAAATGTGTGAAGAGAATTTCTTAGAAAGCTAGGGTTGAGTTCTCTCTTATCAAACCTATAGTCCAATTGGCTTTATGGATCTTAAGTGAATATCTAAAAACAAAATATGTAAGTGTGGAAGTAGCCTATATTTAAAGAACATATATTTTTTATTCTTTTATCTCTTCAAATAAATGAATTATATACTAATGATTTGAATTTTTTCTTGCATGTACTCTCACATGTTCTAATGACATATTTAATTTCTTTAAATGTTGATCGATAACAAAAATTCACACAAGAATACACTAAGTTGGCTTATAATGGTTAGTGAAAAGGCACTGAGAACATTTCAAGTTTGAATTAAAGCATTTAAATTTCAGATGTTGTTCCAACATGTCATAGGATTGGTCCTAAGTGACGTAGAAATAAACTTGAGTAGTGGAAAGAAAAATATTGAGCTATGGAGTGAATGTTTTGACTTGATTACAAATGAGGAGCAATTAGTTAGGGGTGTATGGTAAACATGTGGGAATGAGTGTTATGTGACAAAAAATTGAGACAAATAAGGATAGAGATATGATCTAATCCTCATATGAATCTACCACTTGTTGATGTGTACTTGCATTGACAACATTCTCAATGAATTTCAAAAACCTAAATGAGATTTAATATATATATTCTAATTCAACCATTACATTTTTTCCTCTCTTTGAGATGCATGCGATACATCAAAGAATACATGATCTAATTAGAAACTATCCAATCATTTATCTTAACATAAAATTCTCAAATTATACCGAAATTTAAATTCCAAGACAATATTCACTCTTTCTAGATTTGGGGTCTCTAAAATCTTGGATTATTCTTCTAATTAATTAAACCAATCGATCAACTCTTTAGATTCAAATTACTATAATAACTAGGAATTCCATTTCTAAATCCCTTATCATTCATAGAAATAACATTCAATATTTTTACTTGATATTTATATTTTTCATCCTCAAATTGTTTTATAGCCTATTCATTTACATTTGTTCTTTCTTCTTCATTATCACTTTAGTCAAAATATAGGAATAGATGACATATTATATCTTCTTGAATATCGCATTTAACATGAATATCTCATTTAACATGAAAGTTTTTCATATTCTCAAAAACTTCATGTATCCTTTCTACAATGTTAAAGAAACCATGACCTCTAGCCACTCTTCATGGAAGCATTAACTTAGAGCTAGTGCAAATTACCTCACATTTATTGTTCTACTTATAATTAAGATATCCTTGGGTGCATTTGACCCAAAAACTTAGTATTGGAAGATATGTTTTTCTTTCTCAAGGAATACAAATTTTCTAAGATACTAGTTCATGTACTAATGGATGAAAAATTAAATTAAGGACTATCTAGCCATGTTAACCAACATAATACATACATAGGGGTGATCCCATAATACTATATCTCACTTTTTGGTTAAACTGGGACAATGAAGTTTATATTTTTAACCAAATTTCCACCTTCTATCACTTATAGAAACTAAACTATTAATAATTTGAAGATGATGTTAACTAGTGATTTTTGATATTTTATGTTTAAATTCTAAATGTGTTTAAAAAATAATAATTTGTTATTTTTTCCATAGTTTTAATAACTTCTTTTTATAGCTAATAGTATTTTTAAAAGTGGCATTTATTTCATAATGCATAATATTTTCTAAAAAAGAATAAATTATAAATTCTTAAACATTGATTGGTAACATCAATTATCTAGTTTGCAAACGTTTTTATATTTTTTTGTTACATATCTTTTCTTTTATTAATTTTTGAAATGAGATTAATTATAATTTAGATATAATTTATTCCATAATGCATGATTTTTCTATATATCAAAATTATTTTATTTTATTTTAAAAAGGACATCAATTCTAGTGCATAGAGTTAGAATTTTTTTGGTATTTTTAATATTTTTATTGGTGAGTGGAATAGAGTCCTTGATATTTAGTGAAAAACTATCTTCACTAGAAATTAGAAGATAAATATAATAGTAAAATTAAATATATTTATTACTATCATTTTTTAAAAGAGTAGTCCAAGGGCTATCATCTTACAAATTATTATATCATGTTGATTCCATGTGTTGTTCCAATCTAATATTCAAAATTAAAAAAATATTTAGAAAATATAATGACCAAGGTGTGGAGGCCTATCCAAGGATCTTTGTTCGAAGAAGCTTTTGAATGAAGATCTTTCTGTAACCTAAAAAATTTAAAATATTAAAATTTTGAATAACCTTCAAATCAAGGTACACCTTCATTCAAAGGTAATTATGTAAAAACTTATGAATGTACAGGTACCTTCATTTGAATAAATACCTTTGAATGAAGGTATTTACTATTTTTTCTCCTCAATGATGCAAACTTTCAATGTGACAATTGGGAAACACTATTATGGGTCTACCCACCATAAAATCAAATAATCACATTAAATTCATATTAAATAAGAAATATTGAAATCATTTTTTTTTTGGAATGTTAACTTTCTTTCTCTTTTGGTTCCTTTCTTGAGATGTCTTTGTTGTTGATTGGTGTCTCCTTCATGAACTCTTTTTCCCAAGTCTGCAACATAGCCATTGGTTCATCTTTCCTATTTCTTTTGTTATTTGAATTTTCCCATCTTTCATCAGCCTCAAAAATTTATCTTTTGCCACCTCAAGCATGATAGAGACCTGCATAAAAATAACATGGATTGTGAGTCTTCTGTTAGACTCTGTAACTTTCCTCCTATTGCCTTGGTACTTTTTTCTATTTCGAGCCTTCCAAATCAACCAAAGAATTTCAATAGTTAGAATCAACCAATAAAAGTTCATTTCTTTTTCTAATCCATCAATCCTCCCCAATAGAATTTCAATTATATTTTTTCTCCACACTTTCCCCTCCCCCAAATAAATCAATAGAGAAAATATTCCAAAATTCTTTAGCAAAAAAACACTCAAAGAAGATATGAGGTACAAATTCAGTTTTCTTACAAATTTCATAGATAGTTGGGTTGTTTCTAGGATCAACATTTGGAAGCTTTTGTAATAGCAACATCCACTTGAAGCCATATTTTTTTGCTCAAAAATCAAATTTTTATTGATTTTTGATAATTTCAATTGAGACTTACCCTAGAATTTTAATAATCAATTATGAAAATTATAAGAAAATCATATTTTTGCTACTCTTTTTGAACTTTGGGAGTAAGGTCTCTTTTCTAACCTCTATATATTTTACCTAGCTACTAATTTTATTAAAAATATCACTTTTATTATAGAGAAGATTGATTTAGTGATCTTTGATTGAACAAAAATATAGTACATTGTAATAAAAATGTGAGATGAGAATCAAGTCCAATATTAAATTATCTTGATATGGAACTAGATGGGTTTGTTGAAAAACATGTAAATGGTCTTCTCTCATAAGTCTAGAAAGACATAATATTTGAAACATATTTTAGCCTTAACCATGAACATTAATGGGATAAATAATGTCATAAGATATTTTATATTTTGGCATAAGGTTTAAATTCATAGTGTGTAATTCAAATATTGTAATAGGTTACAACTCAAAATAATGTATTAAAAAAAAAATTATACATGTAATAATGCTTTGGACATCCTTTAGAAGTTCTAATTAATCTTGAAGGCTTCACGATGATACTAGTGGTAAAATATTGTAGGATTACTATCTATTAGTTTGAGTACTCTATAAGATGGTTGTTGGGAAAATGTGTCTCAACCTTGCAATTATATATAGTTTATTGTTGATAGGATGTGTACATACATATATATATATATATGTATATATCTATATATATATATATATATATATATATATATATATATATATATATATATATATATATATATATATATGTATATATCTATTTATATACACATATATATGTATATATATACAAATGTATACATATACATGTACATGTATGTACATATATATATATATTCCTAGTTACACCAATAGGTGTATAAATTGGTAGAAAAGAGAAAAATGTGAGTGTGTTAACTTTCTCATGAGGGTGATCCCAAAATACTGGGTTACAATTTTTGGCCAAATTGGACATTGAATTGATTTTTCTAACTAAATCTTCACTTTCAGGCACCTATAGCGGCTAAACTGTGAGGAATTTGAAAATGATGCAAACTAGTGATTTGTGACATTTTGTCTATACATTCTAAATATATTTTTTCAAAATTTTTGGAATCAGATTGCACTTGTTTTTCCATCTCTTTCAAAAACTAGTTTTTTTCAATAAACACTATTTTTAAGGAGTGATGCTCACCATATAACACATAACTCTTTTTCCATGAAGGATAAAATTCTAATTTTTTTGAATTTAGATTTGTAACTATGATATTTAGTGATTCCAATTGGTTTCATAGTGTTTTATTGAATTATTTTTCCTTAATCAAGTTTTGAATTCAAACCAAGTAGAATTCAGACATAGGCGAACTGTATAACACAATTTTTTTTGTATGTGTCAAAATTCAATTTTATTTTGTTGGATCAAGGACTTCAATATCTAGTTCACTCATATTTTTAATTTTATTTATTTATAATCTTCTATTTTTTCCACATGTGCAGAACAAAGAGCTTGATTTTCAGGGAAAAACCTACATTCACAAGAAATAAAAAATAAATATAATAATTAAATTAAATTTATTTAAAATTTTACTTTTTGGGAAGCTTATAATAAGGACTAAATACTTAAAAAAAGTAAATTTTAAATGAATTCATTTGATCCCCCAAAAGGTAAATGAAAAGTGGTTTTTTATCAGCATTTTGATAGGTGTAAAGGAGACTCTGTTATAGGTATGGTTTAAAAAAAGCAGGTTTCTATCCAAGGGGGTTTGATCTAAGGTAGTTTGATCAAGCCCTCTTTAATTGGAATGATTTAAATGGAAATTTTTAAGGCTTAAATCATTATATTTTCTAAAAATATGTGATTACAACAAAAATCAGAATCTCACTAGAAATTGTAAACCAGCTTTGTGGGATCACCCAGGAAACTCCTTAAATGCCTGACATACATTAAATAATGATATGTTGTAAATCTGGACCATTAATTATTATATTTTAGACCTAATGATGGATATGTTTTTGGCCTATCTTTCCCTAGAATGTAACCCTATTTTATGAGGGTGTCATATTATAGCTATAGTAGAGACAGTGATGTATTCTGAGATTCTATAGCGATCATCTTGTCTCTTGATCTCTGAGTAGTGATACTCTTGTGAGAAGCTTGCTCTACAAGTATATTATAATCTTTGTGATTTCTAAATAATATATTGGGTAGCTTTTGGAGTGTGGGGTTTTTCTCTTGAAAGGGTTTTCCCCACGTAAATCACTGTATCATGGTATGCATTATATTTATGTTTTTTTTTAAAAAAAGTGTCTGTAACTACATTTGTAAAGTTTTGCATTATCCCCCTCACAAGATTAGTGTAGGAATTTTTTCTACTACCTTAGCTTCCTTCCAAGTCGTATAAGAGCTTGATCACCTTTGGTTTTAGTTGTGGGTTGGGTTTTTTGAACTAATCTAGATTTGAGTGAGAGCTTGTGCAAAAGGCACTTTGTGATCTTGTTGCAAGTGTTTTTAGATGGAAAGTTCATCATGAAGAATAGAGGTGGAGAAATTTTCTAGAAATAATTTTGAGATGTGGAAGCTAAATATGGAGGATCTATTGATAGATCAAGATTTGTGGGATGTTGTTGATGAGAATGTTTCAAGGCCTACAAATCCTACTCAGGATACTCAATAGAATGTTATGGGTTGTAAATCCAAGGATCTAATCAAATTGTGCTTGGAAGACTCTGATTTAATCAATTTCCATGAAGAGACCTCTACACAGAAACTATGGAAGAAGCTTGGTGAGATGTATCAAACCAAATCTTTAGTTAACAAGATTTTCTTAAGGAATTTGTATTCCTTGAGAATGGAAAAGTGTGGACGAATTACATACCACCTAGAAGCATTCAATATGTTTGTGGCTCAATTGGAATCAGTTGGTGTCAAAATGGATGAGGAGAAATGTCAGATCTTTCTTTTTTCTTTGTCTAATTCATGGGATTATCTTGTTATGACTATTGGGAGTAATTTTTTTATATTGAAGACTGAAGATTGGTGGGTTCATTGCTTTTTGAATAGATGAGGAGGAAGGTATCCATCACTTCCAAGGAGGCCCTAAATGTTCATGGAAGACCTAAGGAAAAAGGAAAGAAGAATGAGAAGCATGAAAAATCCAAGTCCAAGGGGAGATCTAAATCTCCTAGAATGTCCAAAATTATTTGCTGGAATTATGGTAAGTCTGGACATGTTCGTAAGGAATGCAAAGAAGAAAAGAAGAAGAAAAAGAAGAAATTCAATTCTGATTCCAATTCTGAGAAGGAAGATGGTGACTTCTTCATTGTAGCTTTGGCAACTCATGCAAGTAATGATGGATGGTTAATTCAATCAAGTTCATCCTTCCATATAAAATTTAATAGAGATTGGTTTTCTAAATATGAAGAATTTGATGGAGATAAGGCATACTTGGGTGATGATTCTCATTTAGACATTGTTGGTAGTGGGGTAAAAGCACAAAGTTGTGTCACACTTTCAGCCAACTTATTAGTACAACTGAATTTAAGTATTTCTAACTAAAAATCAATTTTGGCCAAACATCTGATATAGTATGATTCATTCTAGCTAAGTTAGATACTTCCACAACTTTTTCAACTAAAATTGTTGGCTAAAAATATATGGAGCGCCACTTTGAGTCCAATTTACCAAAAACTTAAAATTATTTGAAAAACTTGAAGTTTCAATAACTCCTACTAATGTAAATAACATTTTTAAAAAAATATAAAAATACCCTTTTGTAGATCCATAAGTGTAGTTTTCAAAAATATATTTATTTTAATAGTTTAATTATTATTTATATTTTATTTTTAATTTTTACTAAAATTAGGTTATCAGCAAAAAATATTACGTTGATTACCATGCCAAGGAGAAATACTAAAATTTATTTTAAAAAATTAAAAAACATATGATGCACTAGATAAAAGAAATTATTTCAAGATGGTATAATTTTTTTCCATTTTAGATAAATATTTAATATGAAAGTTGACATCCGATGCAAACAAGTATTTCTTGATTCACATACATTTTAATATTTATTTAAAAATATATATTTATCAAAATTGGAAAAAAATATATCCATGCACTAAAGTTTCAAGTTCTAAATACACATAAAAAATTTGAAAGAAAAAAAAAATTACTATAAAAAGTTTGATGTCCCATGCAACTTCATTTTTCAACATTTTATCTCCAACTAATTTATAATGTAATTTTTTTAAAACTAGTATAAAATAATTTTTTTATTTATTTTTTAAATACAAACATAAAATATAATAAAAAATACATATTTTACTAGTTTACACCATTTCAAAATTCAAAATATATATGCCATTTTTTAGTGATTTAAGTTTAAAAGTTGGATCAGTGTTGGCTATTTCCTTTATAAAGTGTGACACAACTTTGTGCTTTTACCTAGTGGTAAAGTTAAAATTAGGTTTCCTAATGGTAGAATAAAAAGGATTAATGGTGTGTTGCATATTCCTGGATTAGCACCAAATTTGTAATCTATGAGAAAAATAGTAGATGGGGGTGTGTAGGTAGTATTTTCTGATGTAGGATGCAAGATGGTTAGAGGTGCTAGGGTGTTTGCTAGAGGTTTCAAATATGGCACATTGTATAAGCTTGATGCATGCACTACTTAGTCCAATAGTACTTTTGTGAAAAGCACGTATGTGGAAGAAGTGAGGGTTTCACCTTCAACAGATGCTCATGGATTTTGGGTACCCAAGGGTGCTCTTTCTTCTGAGTGAAAGTTACCTGCAGAGAAAACTATGTTATGGCACCATAAACTTGGCCACACTAGAGAAAAGGGTCTAAGGACCTTGAAAAATAAAAAAATTGTTGAAGGTCTATTTGATTGTAATCTTGAATTCAATTTCTATGAGCATTGCTTTTATGGAAAACAAAACTGTGTTCAGTTTTACTCAAGTTCTCATAAATCTTGTGGTGTATTGGATCTTATTCATTTTGATGTGTTTGGTCTTGTAGATGTTCCTTCTATTGGTAAATACACATATTATGCTTCATTTATTGATGATCATAGTATAAGGACATGGGTATATTTTCTAAAAAGTAAATCTAAAGCTTTCAGTCATTTTAAAGAATTTAAAGCAATGGTTGAGTTACTGAGTGCAAAGAAAATAAAATGTTTGAGGACTGATAATGGTGGTGAATTTTTCTCTAACAATTTTGATAGATTCTGTAAAGATTGTGGTACTCATATAAAAAAGACAACTATGTATTCTCCACAACAGAATGGAGTTGTAGAAAGAATGAACAAGACACTGATGGAGAAGGCTAGGAGAATGTTGAGTGGTACTGGTCTAGAACAAAGTTTTTGGGCTGAAGCTATTGCCACTTTCTATTACTTGATTATTAGGTCTTCTACATCAGCTCTTGTTGATAAGACACCTATAGAGACATGGTCAAGCCAAAATCCTTCATTAAGACATCTTAGAATTTTTGGTCGCGAGGCATATGCACATGTCCCAAAGGAGAAGTGGAAAAGGTTGGAGAACAAGGTTGTGCAATGTATCTTCATTGGATATAGTTATGGTGTGAAAGGATACAAGCTTTGGGATCCTGTTGTACAAAAGGTAATTCATAGTAGAAGTGTTATTTTTAGAGAAACTAAGCCTTCTTCTATTACATTGCATCCAAAAAAAATTAAATAGGAAGATGAGATTCAATTTCCTCCTACTCCTGAGAAAGTTGAATTGAGGCCCAAGGATAGTCAAGAAGTTGAGGAGAGCTCTTGTCTAGCTCAAGATCTTTAGAAGAGTAGGAAGAACCTCCACCTTAGATTGTTTGTAGGTCTACAAGGCATAGAAAACCACCTGAAAGGTATTCACCTAATGATTAGAGATGTGTTTTTGCTTTGAATACTAATATGGATGAACCCAGATTTGTAGAAGAGGCACTAGGTATGAATGATGCAGAATCTTGGAAGATTGCTATGGATGAAGAAATAGAATCTTTGAAAAATAATGATACATGGGATCTTGTACCATTGTCTGAAGGATGAAAACCTATTGGTTGCAAATGGGCATTCAAGAAAAATATTGGTTCAGATGGAAGTATTGAGAAGCACAAATCAAGGTTGATTGCGAAAGGTCACTCTCAATTTGAGGGTGTTGATTATGGTGAGATATTTTCTTCTATTGCAAAAATGACATCCATTAGATTTTTTCTTTCTATTGTTGCTACTTATGATTTAGAGGTTGAGCAAATGGATGTGAAAACTTCTTTCCTTCATGGTGATTTGGAGGAGGATATTTATATGACACAACTAAAGCACTACATGGTGAAAGGTGAAAGTAAATTGGTTTGCAAATTGAAGAAATATTTGTATGGCCTAAAATAGAGTCCTAGGATGTGGTACCAGAAATTTGATACATATGCGTTGAGTTTGGGATTTGAGTGTTCTAAATTAGATCATTGTGTTTATTATAAAACTGATGGTGATTGTTTCCTATTTATTGCATTATATGTTGATGATATGTTATTTGTTGGTAGAGGGAAAGGTATAATTTCATAACTAAAATCTCAGTGTGTTGCTAAATTTGAAATGAATGATCTTGGTACAGCTAAACACATTCTTGGGATGAAAATTAAAAGAGATAGAGTGAACAAAAAGCTATGTCTTGGCCAAAGTAAGTATGTCAACTCAATTTTATAGAGGTTTGATATGCAAGATTGTAGACCATTGTGTGTTCCTATTTCAGTTGGAACAAAGTTATCTATTTCAAATTGTCCAACATCCCCATCAGAGATAAAATACATGAGTTGAGTTCCTTACCAGAGTGCAGTTGGAAGTTTGATGTATGTTATGGTTTGTACTAGACCAGACATTTCCCAAGTAGTGAGAGCTCTTTCTAGATATATGTCTAATCTTGGTAGAGTTCATTGGGATGTGGTTAAAAGAGTCTTTAGATATTTGAGGGGCACCTCAAATTATTCCTTATGTTATCATAGTAATATGACTGAAGATGGGATTTCCCTTGATATTCATGGTTATGTGGATTCAGACTGGGCAGGTGATGTTGATAGAAAAATATCAACCAGTGCTTATGTGTTTACTTTATTTGGTGATGCAATTAGTTTGATGAGTAAGCAATAGGTTGTGGTTGCCTTGTCCACTACCGAAGTAGAGTATATGGTGGTTACTCATGCTTGTAAAGAAGTCATTTGGCTTAAGAGACTATGTTCAGATATTGGAATAAAACAAGATATAATGACAATTTATTGTGATAGTTAGAGTGCGATATGTTTAGCTAATAACCTGACATTTCATGCAAGGAACAAGCACTTTGATGTATAGTATAATTTTGTTAGAGATGGGTGATACCATAATATTGGGCTACAATTTTTGGCCAAACTTGACATTGAACTGAATTTTTTTAACTAAATCTTCACTTTCAGGCACCTATAGCGGCTAAACCGTGAGGAATTTGAAGATGATGCAAACTAGTGATTTGTGTCATTTTGTTTGTAGATTCTAAATATTTATTTTTTTCAAAAAATTTGGAATTAGATTTCACTTCTTTTTCCATCTCCTTTGAAAACTATATTTTAACAGTAAACACCATTTTTAAAGAGAGACATTACTGGCTAACACATAAATTTTTTTCTATGAAGGATAAAATTCTTTTTTTTTTTTAATTTATATTTGTAACTATGATATATAGTGCATGGAAGTGGTTTCATAGCATTTCATTGAATATTTTTTTCTTAATTAAGTTTTAAAGTCAAACTAGTTATAATTTAGACATGATTTACTAGCTAAAACATAACTTTTTTGTATGTATCAAAATTCAATTTTATTTTTTTGTTGGATCAAGAACATCAATATCTAGTGCACTGATATTTTTCAAAAAAAATTTATAATCTACTATTTTTCCATATGTGCAAAACAAAGAGTTTGATTTTTGGTGAAATACCTGCATTCACAAGAAATAAAAAATAAATATAATAATAAAATTAAATTTATTTAAAATTATACTTTATGGGAAGATTATAATAAGGACTACATACAAAAAATAATTTTTAATTGAATTCATTTGATCCCCAAAAAGGTAAATCGAATGTGGTTTTTTATCAACATTTTGATAGGTGTAAAGAAGACTCTGTTATAGGTATGGTTTAAAACTAGAGGGGTTCTATCCAAGGCAGTTTGATCTACGGTGGTTTGATAAAACCCTCTTAAATTGGACTCCTTTAAATGGAGATTTTAAAGGCTTAAACCCTTTTTTTTTTAAATATGTGAATTCAGCAAAAATCATGATCTCCCAGAAATTGTAAACCAATATTGTGGGATCACCCAGATATGGTCGAAGATGGAAAGGTGAAGCTGGTTAAGGTAGAGACTTTGATGAATGTTGTTGATTCTTTAACTTAGCCTATGAGGACAGAGAATTTTAGATGGTGTTTAGAGACAATGGGCCTATCGGCCCCTAGCAATTAAAGAGACGATGTTTACACCCTTATGTTGCTCTTGCAAGGTGTTTAGGAAATTGGGAAATTTGTTGGGAAAATGTGTCTCAACCTTGCAATTATATAGTTTATTGTTGATAGGATGTATATATATTTATATATACGTATTTCTTTGTTGCACCAATAGGTGTATACAATGGTAGCAAAGAGAAAAATATGAGCGTGTTAACTTTTTCAGGAAACTCCTAAAATGGCCAACATACATTAAATAATGATATATTGTAAATATGGATCAAATTTTAATTATTAGGCTTTATATCTAATGGTGGATATTTTGTTAGCTTGTCTTACCCTATAATGTAACCCTATTTTATGAAGGCATTATATTATGGTTGAGGTAGAGAGGGTGATGTATTCAAAGAGTCTGATAGCGGTCATGTTGTCACTTAATCTTTGAGTGGTGATACTCCTATGAGAAGCTTGCTCTACAAGTATATTGTAATCTTTGTGATTTATGGATAATATATTGGACGGCTTTTGAAGTGTGGGGTTTTTCTCTCGAAAGGGTTTTCCCCACGTAAATCACTATGTCATGGTTTGCACGATATTTATGTTTATTTTGTTTATTTTTTTGTAACTATTAAAGATTTGTAAATTTTTGCATTATCCTCCTCTCAAGATTAGTGTAGGAATTTTTTTTCACTACCTTCTAGCTTCTTTACAATGGTTGTACTAACAATATGCATCTATAATAAGTATATGAATGGAAAAAAAAAAATGCATTAAAGATATATTTTAAAATGTGAATGACTCTATCCAAAAAACCTTTGATTAAGTTATGAGAGAATGTGCACACAAATAAAACTCTATTGTGTTGAACACCTAGAATGCTGACGGGGGGGGGTTGAATCAGTATTCTCTTAAACAACTTAAACATTTAAAAATCCATTCAACATATCATATTCAATTTGCAGTAAGGAATGAAACCATGAAAACAACCATCAAAGCATCTAACACATGAACACCAGATTTTTTATGTGGAAAACCCAAAAAGAGAAAAACCATGGTGAGGATTAGCAAACTTGATATACTGGACATCCATAACTTCTGCACCAGAGGTCAAAAAAACATGAAACTTTGGATTTAGACTCCTCTAACATCCAACAAAATTTCCTCAAAACTGCATACCAAAATACTTCAAGGCTAATCAATGTAGACCAAAAATGGATGCACAAAGCACTAAAAACTACTATTTTGATACTTGGCCAAAAAACCAACTCATCTATTATGCACCAAAGAAAAAAAACTACATCTCCTTATAGGATTACCATCTCCTTAATCACTTATATGCACTAGATCAACTAATCATCAAGTAAACCTCAAACCACAATGTTGACATCAATGAAAACATTGTATCTACACATTTTGTATCTCATGCTCAAGTTTCCAGCAAGCAAAACAATGAAAAGCTCCATAAACTTCCAATAATCTCAACCTTTTTTATTGATTGCAACATGCATAAATCTTCTCAAAATTTTCTCCCCCTTTGAAATCAAGGGAAAAGGGTGCACACATATGTTCTAATCTTTTTTCCACCTTTGAAATCACTCATATATAATTTCTTCTCCCCCTTTCATATATACATACTTTTATATTATCAATAAACTCTTTACTAGGATTACTCATATACTCCCGCTAATAGTGTCATCCATCAAATCATATCAAAATTGGAACCAAAACACTATCCTCTAATATCCACATATATACAATGAAGTCTGAAATAGTTAAAAAGAAATGAAATGTACACAAATCAAATAGAAGAAGCATATAACACCTACAATTTTGCAAGGTGTGCCTACCAATCCTTTTTTCCATTCTCCCAATGTGTCTTTTCCATCCCAAGCATGTAGTTCATAGTCTCAAACTCCATGAGGAGTTCTTATTCATCATCTATGGTACTGGGTACTAGATTCATCTTCATTTCTGTCTCTGCATTAATTAGAGCACTAGAAATAGGTGTGAACTTCTCATTCACCAGGTCTCTAAGTTGTCCAAAGTGAACTATGAAATTTTCTATTTGTTCATATAGCTAGAAGAATTGTTCATGCAGATTCTTAATAAACAATCTTGTGCTCCCATCAACATCAATACCAAGATCATAGGCACTAGATGCTTTATCAATATGGGATTCAATGGAGTCCATCTCATACTTTATGGTTTTAGTGGAACTAGGCCACTTCATGCAAAATTGAAATAACACCTTAACTTTCATAACACAATTTTGTGCATCCTTAAGGTTATTCTAAAACTTATTATGTGAAATAGTGCTCACACTTCTTTCTTATATCGATTGACCTTCTATCATTCACTTTTTATTAATCTCCTTTTCCAATTTTTTTCTCAAGAGTATCGAAATACTTTTTAAAAGAATCAAGTAAAAGCTTTAAGTTATGTACATTAGATAATGAATTATCAATACTAACGTTGGGTACACTCTCCTGTAGCACCTTCACTACTTCATCTATTAACTCCACACTCTTTTTATTTTTTTGTAGGATCTCCCTTCTCATGGAGGTGTGGAATACATCACCAATTTGTAGCTTGTTTAGAGGGGACATATTTTCCATGTCTACTTGTGCTTGTTGCATTGCAATTTGTAGTAATTGGGTAGAAACAACAGTTTGGAATTGGAGTTGCAAGTTCAACATGATCTTTAAGGAATCTTCAAAGGTTCCTAATGACTCTCCAACCAAATTTTCATCAACGTCTTTCTTTTCCAAAGCCTTTTCCTTGTCACCAATGATATTTTCTTCTTTTTCTTTGCTCTTCTTAGCGTTGTAAGGCCCTTCCTCATCCTTCTTCTCATTAACAACTAATTTTTTATTGTTATATGAAGGAGGCATATTTTCTATATTATGTGCCTTATGTATCTTTGGGTTGTCTTGTACAACCTCTTCTTCAATGTTCTTCTTTGGTTCTAGAGGAGGGGAGTTATGTTCTATAAATGCATCCTCCTTCTATGACTCTTCAACATTATCTTTTGCAACTAAATTTTCTTCTACTTGAGGAATCTTATTAGTGACATTTACATATTTTGCAACACATTCTTCTACATGTAGAAGGGTACCAATATTAAAAAAGATACACAAAATATTAGAAAACCTCCTAGTTACTTCTAGTTGACCCCATATCAATGCTACCTACACAATAAGTATTATTATATAGGATAATAGTAATATTATACATCAATAACAACACTCCTAAGTAATAACAATGAATGAAACAAATAAAAAATAATTCCCATCTAGTCAAGAATGAAGGGATCAACCAAAAATTTAGGATGGTAGCTAGGCAGGTGCATGGAGATGGGTAGAAAATTTGTGGCCACTTTCAAAAAAGAGTTTTGAAAATTCATAATGCGAACGAGCTATAATGCGAGCGCATTATAACACGTGTGCGTTATGGATTTATGTGCTGAGCCTGAGGCTTGGCCACAACGAGCCCATAAGGCGAGTGCGTTATAACGCTCTCGTGTTATTACATATTAAAAGAAAAAAAATGAAACTCATTCATTCTTGCTAAAACATTCATGTCTATACAACTTCAAAACTCACTCGTGTTATGAAAAATTTGGTTTTTTTTATAGATTTTTTATCTCTCTTTGTCTATACTCTCTCCCACTCTTTCCCACTCTCGCCCACCCTCTCTCCAACCCTTTCCCACTCTCTCTTACTCTCTCCCACTCTCTCACACCCTCTCTCCCACCCTCTCTCCCACCCTCCCTACCCTCCCAATCATTCCCAGCCTCCCACTCACCCCACCTCCCACCTACCTCATCCTTCTCCACTTTCTCTCGTGACCTCTCCCACTCTCTCCCACTCTCTCTCTCTCTCTCTATTCTCCCACTCTCCCACACTCTCTCCCATTCTTCCCGGGGCTTCTCCCACCCTCTGCCATCCCTCCCACTCTCCCTCCTATCTCCCAGTACCTCCGGCCCCCTCTCCCACTCTCTCTCCCACCCTCTCCTCTCCTGTTTTAATTTTCTTCCCTCACTCCCTCACTCTCCCACTCCTCCCCACCCTCTCCCACCTCCCTCTCTCCCACCTCTTCCTCCCTCTCCCTCCTACTCTCTCCCACTTCTTCTTTCCCTCTCTCTCCCACTCTCTCCCACCATCTCACACTCTCTCCCAGTCCCTCTTACTCTCTCCCTCCCTCTCCCAATCTCTCCCTCTCTCCAACTCTCTTCCTCCCACCCTCCCTCTCTCTCCCACTCTCTCCCACCATCTCACACTCTCTCCCACTCTCTGCCACCCTCTTTGCCACCCTCTCTCACTCTCTCCCACTCTCTCCCACTTCTCCCACTCTCTCTCTCCCTTCCGCACTCCCTCCCTCTCCCACTCTCTCCCACCCTGTCTCGCACCCTCTCCCACCCTCTCCCATTGTCTCTTACTCTCTCCCACCCTCTCCCACACTCTCCCACCCTCTCTCATTCTCTCCCAC